>MU281411.1:0-75635 GCA_022385595.1 Xylaria palmicola
CCATAATACCGGCACCCAAAATGGGCCACCTTGGCCCAAAACCACCCCCCCAAAAAAACTTTTTCCCCCCCCCCCCCCGCCCCCCCCCCCCCCCCCCCCCCCCCAAGTCATTGAGTCTTTAGGTAGCCCATGCCTCGCCCGAAATGACGTCTTGCATTAGTGCAAGCTGACATAGCTCTCATAGTACTGGCAAATAATATAAACGCCTATCCGATGGCCTTCCCCGTCGTACCGAAAGGCAAGAACCGGGTCAGGCTTGTATTCCATGCTCACAATACCAAAGACCAGATTGACAAGTTGGTCACTACGATCTGCGGGTGGGCCAAAGAGATGCTTGATATCACGCAGGGAAAGACAGAAGGCTCACTACCAAGCGCCACTCGCCAGCTCTACGCCGCACAGGCGGTATGATAAGCACCTAAGAAGCTCCATCGCCGCATCCCCGACAAAACCCCGTGGACCGAAGCATATCACAAGCATCCACGGAATCAGCCGCGCACAGGTCACCCCGTCAGCTTCCCTTGTAGGAGGACTTACTCACGCATTCTAAGTTGTTTCACATATCAATAGAGCATTCTCATGAGGAGTCAATTGATCAAGTAAGAAAGCATCGTACCTCATTAAACTTCCGTGAAAAGCTAACATAGTTGTGTCTGTCTTGTGTGTAAACGCAGCGGAACTAGTCAATCCAGCTATCTACTTAGGTATATCACTTGACAGAGGACCTCTTGAGTCTTGACCTTCTCCTAAATGACAAGATTAGAGCCCCAGCTTCAGTACCTGACCAGAAAGAGCATCATCATGCCAGTCAGGATTCGGCATCTCGGCAAGTCTGGTTCTGGAGCGGGATCGGATTTCTAGACCACATGATTCATGCGCTTGCCAAACATGGTGGTTAGAGTCTATCCAACCTGACCCACTGTATATACACACAGAACAAGACAATACACAACAATCAATCTCTGTAATTGGCTCAAATCTGACAGATCATGAGGAGCCGGGTAGCTGAGACCCGGCATCCGAGACACTGAGCAGCACAAAGGGAGGGCAACGAGATTCAGTTGTGGGCATTGGAGGCTCGTCCACCTCGCATTTAACGTTTTGAGCGCCAGCCCAGCCCAGCCCTGCCATCTCGTCGCCTACGTCGTTGCTTGAAAGCCACTGCCTGTCTGTTTCTTCGATCTCAGCTCGTCCATCGCGCAACCATGAAGTCCAAATCGGGAGTTCCTGATGTCATCATCATTGGCGGGAGCCACTCCGGGCTCTCGGGGGCCCTGACCCTGTACCGCGCACGCCATACCTGTCTGGTATTCGATGCTGGCACCCCGCGCAACGCCATTTCAGACCACGTCCACATGACCCCCGGGTTCGACGACAAGACCCCAAACCAGGTGAGGGAGATTGCCCGCAACGAGCTGCTCGCTACCGGCCTGGTGGACATCGTCCCGCGCCGGGTCGTCTCGGCGGCCAAAGGCTCAGACGGCCTCTTCGAAGTCGTCGATGCAGAGGGAGAGCGCTGGAAGGGCAGGAAGATCTTGCTAGCCACCGGGGTTAAGGAGAAGTACCCGGATATTGAAGGGTTTGCGGAGAACTACGGCAAATCCATGTAAGTTGTCAACCCTAAACCCCACCACCTCCCCCACACACGTCGGTATCCTGTGGAGACTATGCACTCACTGACTGCCGCACAGTTACCACTGTTTGTTCTGCTTTGGGTATGAGAAGCGAGGGTCCGTTGCAGCCGCTGTGCTTGCGGAAGGCCCTCTGGGTGATATCATGTTTGCGACCGTATACGCGAGTGATACGAAGAAGTTCGCCGACCGCGTCAAGATCTACACAAACGGCAACGCAACGCTTGCGGCCGACTTGTCCACTAAGATCAGCGAGGGCATGGAGGTGGACAACCGGAAACTGAAGCGCATCATCCAGACGCATAATAAGAACCAGGACCTCGAGGTAGAGTTTGAGGATGGCCCGAGCGACACTATAGCATTCATGGCTCATTCGCCTGATATGCCCGTGGACACGACGCTGCCCGATCAGCTCGGCTGCGAGTGTGTCCCGAAGAGTGGCATCAAGGTCAACCCACCGTTCAACTCGACAACGGTGCCAGGTGTCTATGCTGCGGGCGATTGCTGCTCGTCGCTAAAATCGGTCTTGATGGGCATGGCCGTCGGATCATGTGCTGGTGTCGGAATAGCTAGAGAGATACCCATTCCCGATGGCTTGGCTTGAATTCGCACGTCTTGATAGACCTGACAGACCAACTCTATGTTCCTCACGGCTGGCTATACGGGGTCTTATTGGTTGTAGCCTAGGGAATACCTATCATTACGATTAGCCTCTTCTCAACTCACCCTCCTCTGTAGTCAGTATTATGAGCGATACTTTTAAACGAGTTGAAATCTTGCGCGGGGCGCCTTTGATACTTACACCGATCGTAAAAGCCATTTAATTCCAGAGTGTCTTTTGGGGAGGGGGAGGGCTATAATCAAGACATGTTTAGATTCAGACACGCGAGCCTCGTCTTCACTCAAAGTATTACACACCTACCTAGGTACTGAGTGGGTAGTAGCTGTCTCGAAAGAACACATGAGCAAACCTGTAGATAACCCCCCCCCTCTAACGGGCCGTAGACTTGGGGTATTGAACTCTTTTTCTCTCATTTGGGCCTCTAGCAAGCCCATTCGAATACTGACCACTTCCTACATTGTGGGCGTCAGGCTTGCGCTACCGCCAATATCTATTAATACCATCACGTCTATTATACTGGCCATAGTTTCCAGTGCAATGGCAAACATAAGTATCGAGTTTCCCAAGTACCGCAATATATCATAGCATCTAGAGAGGTAATCAGGTATTATAAATAGGCACTTATCGAAATAGTCCCAAGCAATGTATGCGACATACATTGCTAGCTTCCGCAGGACGCAGCATAACGGTAGAGGGATATAACTGAGAAAGGAAACTGTAGAATAGGAGTAATTCCTGAGTATTAGTGTTCACAGCGGTAACCATTTCAGCCTCATTCTTCCTTCGGTGACGTTGTGAACTCGCCTAGGCTTGGTTTGTGGCCTCTTCATCTGCAACAGAACTGTCTTTCTTGTTTTCTTTCAGTCCGAACTTGGTGGCATTCTCCCTCGATATATCGTACTGCTTGACTGCGAAGACGGCTAGAAAGCCGGCTAGAGAAAACGCGAGCCCAATCCGCCACACAGTCTTCAAGGCGTCGGTATAAACCTCAAGAACCTCATCTCTAACGCCGTCGGGAAGGCTCTGGACTTGACCCATGGAGGCAAAACCGTAGGCCTTCCCGTCGGACAACTGCTGGCGAACCTCTTCGCTACTGATCTTGAATTGGAAGTGGTCGATTTGGCTATTGAAGATTACCGAAGGGATGGTCACGCTCCAGATACCGCCGAAACTGCGAAGGAACGTGTACACCGCGGTGATCCTAGCAACATCCTCCTCAAGGAGGGCCGCCTGTATAGAGGGCAGCACAGCCGTCATGATAACACCGAGCCTGAATGCTGCAATTATCTGGAACCAAGCCCAGGCGACTTTGGGTGAGTCCTTGTTGGGCAGAGTAAAAAGCCCCATTCCAATCGATACTAGTCCGAAGCCGACGAAGTGCTGCGGCTTATACTTTCCCGTTTTTGCCATCACGTCACCAGCGATAATACCCGATGGGACGAGGAGATTAAAAGGCAGCTGGTATACACCGGAGGTCAGGGGGTACGCTCCGAGAATGCCCTGGAAGTATATGGGCAAGAACCAAATAACCCAGTAGATGAGCAGCGCGCCATCAAAAGCCATAAAGAAGCCAGCCGCTGAGGTCCTAGTAAGAAAGACACGGTTGGGTACCATAGGCTCTTTGCACCACCTAGTCGACTCGTAGCCGTGATAGAAGCACCACCGCCAATTAGCGGCGGCGATGGAGCCTCCGACGATGGGGCCGAGCGGGAAGCCGATGGCGCCGGCCACGCGGACAAGACCGAGGTATTTCGCGCGCTGCTGGAGCGGCACCAGGTCGCTCACGACGTTGACGAGCACGAAAACGCCGCCGGCGCCCAGACCCTGTATGGTGCGCCCGGCGATCAGCATGCCGGGGCCATTGGCCCCGCCCGCGACGCCGCTCCCTACGACGAACAGTGCGGTGAACCAGAGATGGTGGCACATACCAAGATCTTGAAGTTCTTAGCCATTCCATACATCAGTGCCTGGGCCACGTTTGAAAGTCACGATACCTGGCCAGCTATTCCCAGAGTAAGGCACCTCATTTATACGAAACACAGGGAGCGTCATTCTAGCATAGATGCGCTACACTAGGTCGGAGAAGCGATAGAGAAATGGCCGTCCTCCCAAGAAGCCAAAGAGACTGTGAGTCTAGACCATGTTCCATGTCTGATCCACGCCCTCAAAGAATATCCAAATTCGAGCTACTCCTTGTACTAATCTTCACAGGCTTTCGCCCTTGCTAACAACGGAAAGTCGATATTTGAAGTCCTTGGCTCAGACCCTGAGGCGGCGATGCGTTTTGCAGGCGGGATGAAATCCCTGGACCATGTTCCGGGTTGCGGAGACGCTTTTGTTGCCAAGACCTACGATTGGGCTTCCCTCGGAGATGTATACATTGTGAATGTGGGTGGTCAACGAGGCTCGGTCGCGATAGACCTGGCAAGCAAGTTTGAGAACGTCAAGCTGCTTGTCCAGGATTCGGCCATAGTCATTAAAGGCGCCGACTCCGCCGTTCCCAGCCAGTTGAAGGAGCGCGTCCAGTTCATGAAACACAAGCTCTTTGAGAATCAGACGGTGCAAGCAGACGTGTATTTCTTCCGCATGATCCTCCGTTCTTGGGGCGATAAATACGCTGTCAACATCTTGAAAGCTCAGATTCCCGCCCTCAAGCCCGGAGCAAAGATACTCATTCAGGACGCATGTATGCCAGGGCCGAACAATGCCAATCCATTATGGAGAGAGAGAGCTATGAGGTATGTAGCTGTGTTAGGTATAATAGGTGAAATCGTATGCTTTTTGACAAAACTCACTAGGTCGGTTGACATGGCGTTGAAATTCTACTTCAACAGCTACGAAAGACATCTGGACGAATGGAAATCGCTTCTCGCAGCGACAGATAAGCGATTCGTCCTTCATCGGGTGTACGAGACCATGGAGTCTCAGCTATCAGTCCTTGAAGTTCACTGGGATGTGTAACTGCATGGCAGTCCATCAATTCCATGTTTATCGTCTCTCCGAGCTTTGAGGCACATTGCGCAATGGGCAATTTCTATTCTCAAAAAAAGCTAGGTATCTCCCGGCTTATATTCGGTCATTCTTTGGGTCAGGCTGGCAGTGCCCATAGATGCCATCAAGATGCATGCAAAGTAGCGCCAATCGCCATCTTAAGACGTTGTCTCTTTTGGGGCAATGTTCCATGGGTCGGCAACCCAAGTTCTTCGAGTATTCTTCTTACTTCGGTCTGGGAGAGACCGTTCAAAGCGTTGATCGTTTCAGGGAAGCCGACAATAGGAACGTTAGTCGCAATTGCAACGAGAGGTTCGAGTTCGTGATGTCCTTTATTGACCCAATGGTTGGCCAGACGGGCAGATACGTTATAATTGCTGCCAAACGTTAGTTTACGTAAGATGGCTTAAGAGTTTGACAGGTTGTCAACACAGGTTAAGAGGTTAACGGGTTAACGGGTCGATTGACTTACGTAGATTGAAT
Organism: Xylaria palmicola; assembly: GCA_022385595.1. Classification (NCBI taxonomy): domain Eukaryota; kingdom Fungi; phylum Ascomycota; class Sordariomycetes; order Xylariales; family Xylariaceae; genus Xylaria; species Xylaria palmicola. The sequence goes on from MU281411.1 coordinate 5,728, forward strand.
TTGAATCTTCAGGGCATCTATCTTGCCGTCAAGACGTTGCTCCAACTGCTCCATCTTGTCATCCATCCGCTGGATGAGACGTTCCTCCATCTGCTGCATCTGAACAGTGAACTTCTGTGTGATCCGCTCTTCCATTCGTTCTAGGTAAAGAAAAAGCTGCTGGAATTGGTCGCCTTGCTGGACAACTGCTGTACAATTACAGCCTTGTCAGAAAGTATTCGTGGACAGCCATTGAGGAAAGGTAGTGGTGATCGTTTATGATAGCCGGTACTTACGTAGATTTATGCAATGCTTCAGTTCGTCAGCAGCAGTTTGGAGACTAATCGCTGAATTTTCGATTGCACCAGAAATGCGCTCGAAGTTGGGTTGCGGCCTTTGAAATGATGGTGCTTCCATTGCGATTAATGGTTGTACTGGGGACGGCATGGTATTAGAGACGAGAAAGTATCGGGAGATGGTATCAGGGACGAGTTGGTATCGGGACGAGATAATATCAGGGACGACGCGGTATCAGGGACAACGCGGTATCAGGGACGAGAGGCGGTATTAATAACGAGATGGTATCGGTGATGGTTTCGGTGATGGTATTGGGGACGAGCGAGATTGGGGACAAACGCGAGAAACAGAGATATGCGTCTGGACGTCGACAACGTTGGTGTGATAGATGTTGAGTAAGGTTGGGTTGAAGGTTGGGGTTGAAGACTGCAGTATATGCAAACGCGACGTTGCCTAGAGACGGCTGCCACACAGCACGCGTTCGCCGGCGCGGGCCGTCATGGTGGGCCAAGGAGTGAATGGGGCTTAGTGAATGGGGCTGCACTGCAGCTCTCCTAGTTGATCTCAGGTAAACTTTGTTGTATGCCCGCCAAACGCCCGTTCCAGATAGATTATTACGCAGTATTGGCAGATAGCCTATTATAGCTCACTAGTGTGGCAGTAAATAGGGGAAGTAGCTGGAAGCCAGTTATAAAGGACCTCTTCTACTTTTTGTACAGCATGTATTACTACTTACCTAGTTAGGTACTACTTAGCTGTCCCTAGCGCAGTCCAAGCTTGTCATCCCCACAACCAAGTTCGCGATCTAATATAGACCACTCAACATTGAATTAGATGATAACATGGACAGCTATGCACCAATGGGTATAGAGATAGGCACAGCCGCGCTCAGCAGCCATAGTACCATTTAGCGCGCAGCTGGCAGAGATAGCGAAGCTGCTGACGCACACACCCCGTTCTCGTTTCTGCAAGGTGGAGTGTAGCGTGTGGGATTCTTCCCTTCTATATACTGTAGTGGGGAAATTAGTGGGGTGAGAAGTTTTTTATAAGCTTATTAAAAGCAAAAAAAACTTGTTAATTAAACAAGACCTTTTTTGCTATTAAAAATATTAACTTATAAATTTTTTATAAAAAAATTATATTTTTAAAAAATTTAATATTTATTTTTTAAAAAGAATTTATTAAAATAAATATTATTTTGTCACAGCGGCAGCCCTGCAGACCACTCCGCCAACAGATCAAAAGATCCAGCATGTTCCGAACAGGAACACCAGAGCTTCCGTGCGTATATAACCACCTCCGAGTGTAATCCAGTCAGTCAGTTAGTCAGTCAGCCGGGCACCTAGCCACACAGCCACTACTACTGCTGCTACTGCGCCTTACACGCCAGTGGTCCTGACATATTTATTATAAAGTTTTTATAAATTATTATAAATTAAAAGCTTAATCTTATCCGTAAACGCATTACCATGCCAAAGATCACCATGGATAAAGGATGGTTGAATAGAACGGCCGCCAGTCTCTAATGGTCGAAGTAGGCGTGGCACAACCTTCTCAAACAAGGGAACCATAAGCTCCCTGATTTCTTCATTCGGGCCCTGTAGGCATCTTTTCTCAGTATACTGGGAATTTTCTGGTACTAGTCCACCTGACTATGAAACCAAGAGGGGAAAGGGGTCGACGTGCAAATAAAATGAGGACCGCTTGACGAGGGCGCAGTACATCATGGGTTGCATCCTGGGCACTAACCTGGGCCTCTTGTTCGAGTTCAAATAAAACTCGAGTCGTTCTCGTGAAGTATTCCTCCCATGTATCTGACCAGCCATGTTCAATAGGAATGTTCCCGTGAAAGGTCGTCACGTCGAAGCCGAATTTACCATTCGGGGAAACGCCAGCACGATGCATGGCGCCCATTTTGGCCGGGAAGCTCTCAATATCAGGAAGCCCATCCGTCATTGGTCGAAAATCGCACAGGAAGAAGTGGACGTCGGGCATGCTGGAATAGCTGCCCCATGCGATCGGTTTGGGACGAAATCGGGCATGATGCTATGGATCTTCGTCATGCAGTGAAACTCGCCTGACATCATCTTCTTACCGCGTTCACCAAATGATGTCTTATATGCTGTCAACGGGGCTGCGAAGCTCAAGTAGGCTATGATAATCGTACCTTGAGAAAATAACTCTCTTCAGCGCCATCTCGTTCCCCGTCAAGGCGAGCAGTACGGGTCCAAAAGCTAGCACCATGAGCAAGAATACTCAATACTTTTGTCCCGGGAGGGAGCTCTGTCACTGGTAAGTCTTGATGCTTAGGGCAATGGGTTAGATCAATACGCACTTGCTACTACTTCGGAATCTATTATCCGGATGGCTTCCACAGGAACATCGGCTTTGCCGATATAGTCGGTGTGCTCATTACCCATGGTGAGAGTCACAATCGAGGCTTGAATGTAGTAGAGATGGATGATGATGGATAACACCACCTTTATAGCATACCGCTTTGAAGGATGTGAAGCAGAGACTAGAACAGTAGGCGGGGTGAATTCTAGCAACTTGAGATCTGACAAAGTGCATCGTATCTATAGCCTAGTTATCCTTGATGCAGAAAATCAGCAAGGGATGAAATCAAGCCAATTGTAGCGCGCTAGAAGGCTTTCTATGAGGCGCTAGGTAAGGGAGGCTGACCCTTTTAAAGAAATATGTTGTGGTAAGTAATTTCCGTGGTGTTAGATGATTTTATAGATTCAAAATTATTCATAGAATGCATAATAAATATAAGAATAGCACATATTCTTTTATACTTATATAGTTAACAGATGTTGCACGTGCTGAAACACGCTGAAACGAGCTGAAGTCCTTTGTTCATGTGACAGATTTGGTAAGACACTCACGCGATCTTATTCGTATTAAAACTGAGGCTATTCAGACCTTGTTTATTTATGACATATTGCCACTTCATCATGGTCAACAGGTCATCTGTTACCTCCAGAGTAGTACACTGGAAAGACCGCACGATCTGTGGAGGGGTCCCTAATTTTCAACTTATACCAATGGACAGCACATTGATTCCGGAATAACACAGCCAAGGTAAAGGTATACTATAAGAAACCGTATATAAGACACTCAAAGAAATGAATATCATGTCGTTTATAATGTTTAAGGATGATATTGTCCATTGACCCCGATGCCGATATTTGCGGGTGATCGCAACAAGTATCAATACACGTCATACAGGACAGGGATACCCCGCCATGGACTTGCGCCGAGGTTAGCGTACTTATCTGTAGCGTCAGGAACCAAAGCTACTTCAATACCCTCAAAACATCTAAAGCTTGGAACGGGCATTGCTAATTTCCGCGCCACCGAACAGAAGAGCTCGGCAATTCTACTCGGACGATGGCGGAGACAAACAACCCCTTGGACGCGACCGCGACGGCCGGCCGCGCCGTCTCGAAGACGACGCTGCCCATCGCGGGGCTGCAGGTCGACATCTACGGGCTCGCCGAGCTGCCGGCGGCCGCGACCGCGGTGTCGTGCCTGTGGCTGCACCACCCGCGGCTGCGGCGCAAGGAGGACATGGCCTACGTGGCCGGGGAGGTGGTGGCGGCGTTCAACGCCCGCGGCGCGCCCCCTGCCGCCGCGGGCACGCGGGGCCTGATCGCCGTGGCCTTCGACCAGCGGAACCACGGCTCGCGGCTCGTCAGCGCCGCCGCGAACGAGGCCTGGCGCCAGGGGAACCCGACCCACGCTCAGGACATGTTCGGCACCGTGTCCGGGACTGTCGTGGACACCATGCACCTACTCGACGTCCTCGAGGGGTACCTGTTCGGCGCCGGGGACGGGCCGGGCGCTCCGTCCTCGGGGGAGAGCAGGCGCATCGACACTAATCTGGTGCTCGGTGTGAGCCTGGGCGGCCACAGCGCATGGCAGCTGCTTTTTGCCGAGCCCAGGGTGACGGCGGGCGTCATAGTTATCGGATGTCCCGACTATATGAGTAAGTTGCGAGCACCAGGGAATTTACAGGGTGGGGGAGGAATGGCAAAGGGATCGGATACTTGGAGGGATTGCTCGCTGACGATGGCTTCCCCGCTCCTCAGACATGATACAAGACCGCGCAAGACTCTCTAAGCTACAGACCTTCACTGCCGATAACGGGGTCTCGTTCGTGGGCAGCAAAGACTTTCCTAAATCCCTCATCGAGGCATGCAAGAAGTATGACCCAAAGGCCATGCTTTTTGACACGGCCGAGATACCCGCCCAGTTGTCCACCCCTGAGCAGGACAGGTTGCGGGCGGTCTTCGATTCGAAGATCCGAGGCAAGAGATTCCAAGTCCTTTCTGGCGGCGCCGACAAGCTGGTGCCCTACAACGCCGGTCGGCAGTTCTTGGAGTTTTTCAAGAACGCCACTGGCGGGTGGTATAAAGACGGGAATGTCTATGTTGAGGATAATGTGTATGCGGGAGTCGGCCACGAATTCAACCGCGAGATGCGTGAGGCTGCTGTTCGATTCGTACTAGATACAGTAGGTTCTCTCGATGCCGCCGATCAGGCGGTATCCCCGAAGATTTAGAGCAGCACTCCCTCAAGGCCTGATCTCGTATTAGCACGAGGGCATGGGTTTATTGTGACCATGGCTGGGGAATGCCGTCGACGAGATTCTCCTGCCCACTCTCTAGGACGTGCGAGCGAACGCCACTACGGCTGCGATCTTCCTCTGTCAAGAAGAGGACCTGCGGCACACCCCACGGATTCCGCCGGTTCCGCTTCGAAGATAGAACGTCTCCTCTCCCGTGGGGGTCGTCTCTCCACTGGTGGACGGCTTCCACGACTCCCGGTATGGCAGCGAAGTTGGAACCATCCGCCATACCCGGCGGGTCGACCCCGACAAAGTCAACGCGGTCCAGCGGGAAGCGGATGGCGCCGCAGTGGCAGTCAACGAGGCGCTCGCGCTTGAAGGCGTGGCTCACAATGGTCAGCTTCGCGGGCCAGATGCCGTAGGTTGACCAGAATTCAACGATAGAGAAGAGCACATTCGAATACGAGTCCAGGGCTCGCTCTTCGGTGAGGATCCTTCCAGATGCATCATCTTCCGGGAGGATTTGGAAATAAGAGTTGGCGGCGGCTAGGTTGGCGTAGCTGGCGGCTTCCGATAACCGCGTCTCTTTGCGTGTAGGACCACTGCGGTATTTGTGATGTGTGTCAGCAGGAAAATAGATGATATATTGAGGTGTTCGCTTCGCCTCTCCTGTCACGTCATCGCAAGCTGCAGTGGCAGAGGTAACTGCTTAAGTACGTATGACGGCTGAATGAGGGAAAACTCTTCAACTAACCCTGAAAACATCAACACGGACCCAGCGTCACGTCCCAACACGCGCAGCCCAGCTTTGATGTGCTTGATGAATGTTGGTGTTTCGCCAGCTTGGAAGTCGGCAATCAGCCACTCCCCCTCGCTATGGCCTTGCGTTGGTCCGCCGAGCCAGATCCCGTGGCAGCAGACTATAATGAGATGGTCAGGCGACTCTGCTGACATTGTAATCGACCGTTGTTGATGATTGAGATACAGTCGTCGGATACTGTCGGCAGTACCTGAGCTTTCAAGTCGATGATGTGCTTCAGTTTCCAATTGAAGCACATGGGGTTTGTCTAGTCTGGTACTGGATATTTAATTGGCTGGTAGGTACCTAACTAGTGGAAGACCCCTGACTCCAGTCTGGCGAGCCTCAGGTACCCCTAGCTCGGCGTAGCCATGAAATAATGAAAATGGCATTGTGATTAACGGGCTTGCGTACCCCGGATGATGAAGCAAACAGTAATAAATAGAAGAATCGAACCATGCCGATGTCGTTTTGGAGGCAGTAGACGAATGGCGATTCAGCGCGTAGGTTGCAATTAACCCCGTCTCTCCATCCACCACGCAAGATGATTATCTTCTATTTAAACAATGGCGAAGATAAATAAGACCAAAATTATATAGTAATGTAGTGCCTTTGCTAGGGAACCTTTGCCCTGGAGATTAAGAGAGATCTAAAACCGATGCCTCCGCCCAAAATCGCCGACAAATGTCCTGCAACGTATGCTTAGGCAGTCTCCGCGGCGGTAACGCCGCCCAATGCTCAAATCTAGGGGTAGAGGTCAAGCATAATAAGCTCTATATTAAATCCAACACTGTGGTTCTATAGAAGAAGAAAAAAGTCGTCACGATGGTGCCAAATGACCAAGAGAACTCATCTGCTGTTGTTGAAAATTTAGGTGAGTTTAGCCAAGAGGGGTTTTCCTAGGGACGAAGGAGCTTGAGGATATCAGACACTAAATAGAGACTCCCGGCAATGACAAGAGGGCCACCATGGGATACTTTGGTAGCCCAATCAAGCCCCGTCGTTATATCGGCTTGCGTATTCTGTCGTGCTGAGATGGTAATTCCAAGATCGTCAACAGTATCGAGGATGGTGGCTGACCTCATCGGCCGGACCCAGGGCATGCCATCAACAGGCCCAAACTCAACTGTAGCGATGTTGTCTCCATTGCGTATTAGCACCTTCAGGATTTCAGATATATCTTTTCCTGATGATGCCGCCAAGACCCACGTGACCGACTGGCCGTTGACCCGAAGTCGCTTTTCTACAAAAGTAGAGAGGACATCTGCGCTCTGGGGATTATGAGCGCCATCCAACAGCACAGGTTCCGTCCTTCCGGTGATATTCTCAATGCTGGTCAACTGCAACCGGCCAGGCCATATAGCACCTGCAGCTACGCTGAGGAGCTCGTGTCTTGGCATGACATTTGCAGGGCAGGCAAGCCGAAAAGCCTCATAGGCACAGAGCAGGTTCTGCCGCTGGTGCGGCTCTAGTTGCTCACTGAGATTGCTTCCAAGGCCGGCAGATTGCAGGTCCGCACGCTTGACCGTGGCGCCCACCGCATCGGCTTGCGATTGGATCACATCTAGTACGTATGGGGGATTGCTCGCATCGACCACGCAAGGCACCTTTGGTCGTATGATACCGGCTTTTTGCAGGGCAATCTCCTCGAGGGTGTTGCCCAGAAAATACTGGTGGTCAAGGCCAATCTTGGCGATGATGGTCATGGTCTTGTACTTCAGGGCATTGGTGGCGTCCAGTCGCCCGCCCAGCCCGACCTCGATCACGCCAAACTCGACTTTCTCGGCCTCGAAGATCTCGAAGGCAGTGGCGGCCAGCAGCTCGAATTCGCTGGCACCCAAGCGCTGCTCCTCGTTTCGGCTCTTGACCAGCTCCTCGAAATGGCGAAACCTGTCTTCCGACACGGCGGCATCGTTGATTGTGATGCAGTCCCATCGATCAACCAGGTGAGGCGAGGTGAACCTGCCGCAGGACACACGATTGGCCCGCAGCATGGCATTCAGGTACGCGCATATGGAGCCCTTGCCATTGGTGCCGGCGACGTGAATGGCCTTCCATGTCTGTGGAGTGTTCCTCAGAAGAGCGGTAATGCGAGCCAGCCCCAGCTCGATCATCTTGCCCGTCCTCTCGCAGTGCACAGATAATGGTCAGTGGTTAGCACTGCGAATACGCCATCCCGTCGCGAAGCAGTGGATAACCAGTGTTGCCAAGTCCGTTGTGTCGGTGTATTGTTTACATATAAGCGTGAGTCATCATTTCGGTGCGTTCTGGACATCCGATGGTTCGTAGTATGTTGTAGTGCACAATGAATCTCAGCCTGTTATTTGTGCCTTACTAGCAGCCCTCGTCGCGGGTATGTGGAGCGCGCTTGCTGACGAACCGGTGTACAGTGTATTACCTCTGTATTTATACGGTACGGCGGTCTGAAGGTAAGTACGGAGTAGCTTTGCCATCAGGTGGTTGGTTCTAAGCAGCGTGCCCCCTGTCTCTGCGACACCCACACTGTGCACCTTCACGACACCTCCCCAGCCACAGCCCCATCTTTTTCTGCCTCCCTGCGCAACGGGGCCTTGCCGCCCGGGTTCTGGGGTGCTTCCCTCCTGTTTTTGATTCCTTGTTTCCCGTCATCGTCTCTCCCTTCTCACCACTCGTCAAAAGGCGCCCTGACCCCCGGAGCATTGCATCGTTCCATCGCCGACTAATCATAAAGCGCATCATTTCGCTATTTTCCACGCACCGCACCCATTCTAATTCCTCCGCATCGCCTCGACAACACTTTGCGCCCGAATCCATCCAGAGAGCCGCCGGCGCGCTGGTCGTTCTGATCCAGCCTCTAGATACCTCTGCCCTCCAGGTCTCGCACACGCACGCGCTCGCGCATTGCGTTCCATGTGCTGCGCCCTTGTTCTGTTCTAGTGCCGCCTAGCCGCCACTTGCCTGCGCCGCCTTCGGTCGGTCGCCTGCCACCATACGCGCTTGCGCGAAGCGCGAAGCGACTCGCTGCTAAAATGGGTCTCCCGTAAGTCCAAGTCGTGCGACGCGCCCGCGCCCGTGTCCGTGCCCGCGCGTGCGCCACCCACTCCGCGTCCTTTAACGGTGATATCATCCTGTATATCATCGTATTTTCTACTTGACCTACCAAGGTGCGGATCACAGCTCAACCATCCTGCATCCAATCACCGCCCGCGACATCCTCTCTCCGCGCCTAATCTTTAACTAATCATTGCGTCCGGCCCCATTCCAGGCTCTTCATCCCCCCTGTCGAATCCGATGTACCGGCCAAAACCGCCGCAAAATGCCCGGTAGATCCCTCCCATACGCGCTCCCCGATACGTCGTGGTGAGCGTCGTCGCCAACTCAACGAGACGCGGGAACGCCGCCTTCGCATGTTGGATGCTATCCAAGTTGGCGATTACACCCCGCGCCACCTGCCAAGCGCCTTGCCGTCTATGGTTCCTAGTCGGTCAGCCACCCGCCCTGCCGATGCACATGCACTTTCCGGACGCCAAAGCCCACGCCCTGAGGATGCCAGGTTCGCCGACCGGGCTGCTCGGCGTGAGCAACAGCTTCAACGACAGTATGGCCGAGTAACAAGTGAGCTATCGCGGGTGCTCACTATAGATGCCATCAACGATCAACTCACTCCGATCCTAACTAGAGGGGTTCAGATTCCCACCGAATGGCCGTCACCACCCCTCAACGTGTTTCCCGACCCAACCCCGCCCCTAAACAGAGCTGCCCCTTCCAGACGCTTGGCGCGAAGGGGCGAAAGGGATCGCGACGATGAAGAGTTTCGATACCACCGTCGCCGTCGTCTTATCGAGCAGCTGACTCAGCCCGCTTCTACAACCGCCGCGGCAGCTCACCGCCACGCACAACGAGTCCGATATTTCGACGGACTAGGAGATCGGGACCGCAGTCTCAGCCCTGAGGGAGACGGGGTATGGGACACGCTTCAATCTACATTGACTCCTGACCCCCAACCGCCAAGTGTTAGCACGTCTTTTGCGTCTACCGTTACCGCCGCTACACCTCCAACTAATGGAGTAAACTCGATAAACACGTCGGTAACAACCCCGGATGAGGAGCCAGAGCTCCCTTTTGATTTTGGAAATTCGAGAAGCGACTGCGAAGATGATATGGAAGAGCAAACACTACTCGGGCCCTCAGGACAGCACACACCCAATGGCCGGCGCTCGTACGCCGACGTCCTGACGGGGATGCAGATGCGGCACTCGTCGGAATCGGCCGACACAAATGATCCTGATAGAGAATGGTTATCGGGCATGCACCGAATCGTGCGTGGCCTGGCTTCGCGATCAGACTGTAAGTAATCATCGGGGCCAATCCTTTTTGCTTCTGGGGGTTGTGAGAGTATCCATTCCTCTCGGCCTACGATAGTGCTCCACAAGTTTCATGACACCCAAATTTACGTTTGAAAATGCAATGACTAACATTAAGGGTCCTAGTAATACCTGACGAGTGGTGGGCTCAGGCAGGCTTGTCACGCTCAATGTCATGGGAAGATTCTAACTAGGTCCTAGAGGACAGGCAATGGCGTGTGATATTTCTTGTTTTGGGAGTGGACTACGGCACTGGATACTCCCCGTGATGACGAAAAGGTTGATGTGTAATTTGTGTGGGATGGCACGGTCGGCGTTGGGGGCTTTTCTTGGATCAAAAATGTTCCAACACAACAAAATGGATTGTTGAAGTGGTCATATTAGGAGGGTGGCGGGCGCACTTGTGCATGTGTATTATGAACGGTTTGAACTTGAGCGGTGAGGAAAAGGGGGGTGGGCGGGTGAGCGAATGGGACGGTTCGGGCCACGCCAGTTGGGAGCGAGCTGGTTCCAATGCCCGTATGAAATAACCGTTTTTATCCCTAGCGGCTTGGCTTTCTAATAAGGAGCGATGCGTCTCTCCTTTGCTCGCTTGACGAATTCAAGTACCACATATTGATCTTCTGTGTGTGCCTCGTGTGTATGCGTCTGCGCTTAGTATACTTGTCTGAGCATATTGATGTTGATGTTGATGGAACCGACCTAGCAACGAGCGAAAAGGGAATGCGATGGATTACTACTTAACTTGGCAAATAGAACCACCAATTGATTCGGCCCAGAATGTAGGCAGTGTCAGCGATTCCGATGTAACAGGTTCTTGGTAGCATACCCAAGTAGGTAGCTCGGGGGTCCTCGTTCGGTGCCGCCCGGGGTATCATCAGTATCGGCTCCGAACTGCACAGCCGGCCGGCCGGCCGGCTCCTCGCAATGCTTTCTCTCAACACCATAGCCTGCAGCAAACCAAAAAAGAAAAGCATACGGGCTTTTCGACCTACTGTAGACAGCATCGCATCTATCTTGTGCGTGTTAGGTTTCTTTCTTGGGGTATTCTTTGCGCTACAATCGAACTTGTGATCTGGGATCCTCGTCACGCCCCCCTTCCTTGCCCGCCTGGCTGTAGTGCATTCCTCCCCTCTTCATCCGACGCATACCCTTTTAGCTAGAAGAAGTCATAACTTAGTCGTACATATCCCACTTATCGCCGAGCCTCGTTCAATTTCAACACGTGCCCAGATAAGGTCTTCCAGGAACCGACCATCGTTGCTAAAAGTCCCACATCCATAGTAACGGTGACGCTTAGAAGGAAAGTGCTATTTGACGATCGCCGCTCAGCTTTGCCCGAATTAAACCAACTCCATCCAGCGTACGTCCTCTCTCGAAAACGGGATGGCATACAAGATAACGTTGGAGTGGAATGGGACCGTAGATCCCGCCCGGTGCGTGCGTGCTACTCCGGGGTTAAGCGGATTCATTCCGTACTTAGTTAGTATATATCTTCTCGATGATTTTCCCATCGTATGAGGCAGGTGAGTGAGTTTTATCGTGAGAAAGAATCAAAACTCTTAACCATATTGCTGACCTTGACCTGGCTCTTTAGCGCGCGTGCCATCAGTCGATGTGATGGATCTGCGCACCTTCCGGATCAAGCTAAATACTCTTACTAGTAGGTATCATGTCATCTTTGTCTCTTTAGAGTTGGGGCTTGGGTGATGGTGGACATCTATCTAGCTCTTTCGGGGTTGTCATTGAAGGTGTTCATACTTTAGCACTTGCTTGGTTGACAAGTCGGTGTTCTTCTGCGACGGTGGGAGACGTAGAAAATCCCGTTTTCCCAAGATATCTTTTGGCAGGTGTATGGCCACCTCGTCATGTCGCGGGCTATGCAGATACGCAGCAACCGAAAAGTCAAAAATATCCGTCAGGGTCCTCGGAAACAGGGACGCCGAAATTTTCCGCCGTAACAAAGCTGCCGATAGACGGGGAGGGGCTTTTCCAAAACCCCATCTCGGTCAGCGAGCGCTTTTTATGGGGAGTAGTGTGTGATCAACTTTGCCTATCAGCAGCCCCGATTTCAGGTTAGATCTCTAAAGGTAGATGGTCCGTTTCAGGTCCCATTTTCAGGGTGCAAGCCACGCGGAAACCAGAGCTAAAGCAGTCAAAGATCCTTCCACGGCAGATCCCTGAATTAAGCTTTGTGGCCCCCCGCTTGGCAAGCACTCCCAATCAAGCAACTCGCATCCCGTCCCGCGCTATTTTACTCCAAATCCTACATTGTTCATCTTCCCTCTTACTTCCAATTGTTCTTTTGAAGATGGGCATCCTGACAGGGTGGCTCCCCATTGGGCCCATTGGGGGAAATAGCGCGGAATATTTGGTCGGATTCTCGGTGAAAGGGTCCTACGCATGGAACACAAAGCTATTCAAAGAACAGAAGGTCACAAGCCTCGCGCGCCTTGTGGGGGCGAAGCTATCGTGTTATGTCGCCCTCTCTTTTTTGGGAATCCTTTTACTCCCCAGCCGACACCTTGAAACCAACACGCGTCCCCGTGCCCGAATCGTTGGCCTTGGGGGACTGGACTATCCGATCCTGGAAGGTCTCAATGGCGGAAACACAATCCGAGGAATGGAGCCGCAGGAATGCCTCGTGACGGGGCGGAGCTTCACGACATGAAACGCAGGCCCAGTTACCTATATAAGGGCGAGACCGTGTCGTGGAATATTCCACGGAACTCGTTCACCACACCTCGGCCAGCCGTTGCGTTGAGCTGTCTTTCAAACCCCAACCCCCAACCCCCCCCCTCCGGGCCCCATCCTCCATAAGTGTCAAGATGATGCGATCGCTGGTCGTCGCCCTGGGCCTGGCCGCCGCCATGGCCGCCGCCCTCCCCGTGGAGCAGCAGACCCAGTCGGCCGCGGCCGTCACCTGCGTCTCCGGGGTGTACATGATCGCCGCCCGCGGCTCCGAGGAGGACCCCGGCGAGGGCCCGCTCAGCATGGTCACGGACATGGTGAAGGCGCTTGTGCCGGGGTCCGCCAGCGTCGCCGTCGACTACCCGGCCGCCATCTACGACGACGGCACGTACCCGGTGTCCGTGTACAAGGGCATCACGGACGCCATCAAGAAGATCAGGGCCTACGTGGACACCTGCGGCGCCTCGAGCAAGGTCGTGCTGCTGGGATTCAGCCAGGGCGGCAACGTCATGACGGACGCGCTGGCCGGCGGCGTGCTCAAGCCGGATCCGATAGATGACAAGTACAGGAGTAGCAGTAAGTCCGATAACACCCGCCCCCCATTTCCATGGTGATATAGTATGCTCACTCGAAACTTTTGCGCAAAAGTCCGTGCTGTCGTCTCGTTCGGCGACCCGACCTACACCAAGGGGCAGAGCTTCGATGTCGGGACCGCCACGAAGAACGGCATCTTCTCTCGAGGCGGTGACAGCCTCGAACTGCTGAATACGTACGCTGGCGTCCTTCAGATGTACTGCTCGCTGCACGACACCATCTGCGCGACGGGCGACAGTCTTGCCGTCCACTCGGCCGAGGTGGCCACGTTCGCGGCCCAGGCCGCGCAGTTTATCGTTTCGAAGGCTTGATCCGGGGGGGGGGCGGGGGTTGGAATTAGAGGGGTCGTTAGACGGATGGGGATTCGTTCATAATTTGGATATTCTACCGGAATGGATGTATAGAAGATGGTTCTGCGTTATTGATACCAATTTCCGCGTTAAATACTATACTCGCTTGGATTTTCTGAGAAATGCCAGTTGAATTTAATGATTGTATATGTCCCACGTGTACGGTGATGGCTTGCGTGTGAGGGGCTGTATAAGGCCTGGCCTTAAGTTTCTCTTACACCATGATCTCGTCATGGACCAGCCCTTTCAGGGGTCTAGCCAAGTAATTATGTCGGCCGGTAGCGATTTCAATGGAGAGAGAAAATTCTACCAAGCATGCGATTTTGCTATTTTCCTCCTCAACTTTCTCCATGCTTATAGTGCTGCCTGCGGAGCAGGAGCGACATGTGAAAGGTTGAGCTGCTTGAGGCTACAGTTCATGCAGGTGGCTGTTGAAGTAGGTTCTGGCAAACTCGAACGAATGCTTCATCAGCTTTGTTGGGGGTGAATAATAAGGTTTCGGTATAATATTCCAGCCCGCGCAAACCAATATTACCCGTTGTTAGCATTCATGCACCCCAAGGCTGGGCTTTAGCTCTGAAAGAAATCTGACACTATGCTGTTCGCTTGACGTTCATTTTGGAACGAGCAGCAAGGAACACACCGGCTTCGTCTAGCCGGCGAATTTAATCCCAATCGTTTGCCAGCGGAAAGCGCGTCTCTATGGACTCATCGACCTCTTATGAGCTTTCCTAGGTCACCTGTAGCAAGAACCCATGTTAGTATCTCCCTCCCTCTCCTTATAGTGCCTTAAACTCGACACCGGTTTACCCACCGCAAGAATAATGGCTTACTGAACGTTTTGGATACGTCTCTAGCTTCCGTGATCGTTTGTAAGTGACAAACATACGTGCTAATATACAGACGTGGACGAACCTACCGTAGTGGTTTTGCGACCGCCGGAGGCACCTTGAAGCAGGTTGAGCATAGCTTCCCCTACAGTGCTGTGAGTACAGTGTCTTTCATCCTCATAGTAGAGTAGTTCAACCATCGGCATATTCTCGTTATCGCTTTTCAGACGGCTTGCCTCATGTAGAGATGTCTCTTAACATATTCCTATGACATCGGCGGGCACGCCGTCTTCCTCTTTCGCGCGCTTAATCCTACATGAGTTCCTGCTCCTTATGCCAGAGGTCTCAGCAGGGATAATGTGACTAAGATCAAGCTTCCCTTTCACTGATTTAATCATCAGTATTGCACGCGTGAGATAAGAAATGAGTATAGGTGACACCGATACAAAAGAGAACTGATACTCGCCGCATTCCCAACTATGCAAGGCAAAAGCGAATACACAAAAGGTCATGACCAAGAAGTCATCATCGTGAAGGGAGGATATTTCAGCGTCTAATAAGGTTCTCGTCTAGGGTGACCGCCTAGGGTCGTTCGGCATCAAGGACTCTTGCATTGGCCCCCACGTTCTACGAGAAGGCTTCCTCAACGTCGACGACGGCGTGACTGTGTGAACTCGCTCAATAGCATTTACTTGGAAATCGTCGCTATTTCTAGGTGCAAAGAAGACACCCCAAGCGCCGTAATAGGCTTTCCGCCCTTGAGTTGTGAGGTCTCTACCTTGCGAATTACCGGGCCAAGGCTCTCACCGTTAAATTTGATGTAGACGCAGTGGCGATAGATGGAGCTCGCCTCAGCTGACTCGGCCTCTCCTCCCCAAATAGAACTAAATTAGTTACGGATGCGGAGTGCTTGTCGATGCGTCTGCTCAATAACCTCAATCCCGGGGTAGCTACGAGTAGAGTTTAGAGATCTCACCTAGAATGTGAGTACTGACAACGATGATATGGTAGAACTACCATTATCGTTATTATTGTACATGATTGTCGGATGATGATATCGGATGCAGATCATGGGAGTTCACTCACCAAGTACGTAGCTACATGGTACTTAAGAAGTAACGTGCACCGCCACAGTCGGTTATTCCATGGATTATTCTATAGGCCCACAATCAGCCTCGGGGTGGGTCCGTGGATGTCCGGCAGGTAGAGTGGGTAATGCCATCAGTCAGCCCAGTTCTCGCTTACAAGTAGTTTCCTTTGCCCGTACTTAAACGAAGCAGCTGCCAAGGTCACACTCCTCCGAGCCAAGTACCTACCAAGAAGTAGCCCAGATAGCACAGGTTGCCTCCAGACGGAGAGAAAGACATAACTCCATAGCGTAGTTACTTGATCCAACCACGTGTGTTTGAGAGGGGCAATATTTCGAACAGCTGAACCTAGCGCATGGTTCAAGAGGCAGTCGGGCAAACGAGATGGGCTAAACTTAATGAGGTAAGCTGGATCTTGGCGATCAAGCGCTGATGACATCTTCGCGGGCTGAGTGTGCCCGCTTCATGGTGCCGGAGGGGCAATGACTCAATGCGTGGTGCTCAGCCATAATCATTGTCGGGACTCCGATTCGTCCGAATGGCGAATTCGGATACGGTGCAGTATCGAATTCCACAGCTCTGATACTTGTGGCGCTCTTGCTATGATGCTTCACTCTCGCTGTCCTTGGCTTTTTGTCTGTTTGTCTGTGCTTCTGCGTAAGTAGTTACCCGTCGCAGACCGTTGTACATAGTAGATACCGGGTACGACGACGACGTACCCGTGTGGCGGCTACGTACCCATAATAAATTGATCGATCACTAGCCGCCAGCTTGAATAGGTAGAAGCTTAGCCCGGATTGGTTTCTGGTAGTAGTACCGGGTTTGCCGAGTCCTCAAGATCCCTGCCGCCCTTCGTCACCAGACAAGAAACCCGGAGGCAGCACGTAGTAGTGGGGCAACGGTGTTGACGAAACTGCGGCAGGTACCAACCCAAGGGATGCGAATTGGAGCCCATCTGGCGCGAACATTCTCCCCTTCACACATCTCAAAACCAAAACCTTCCCTTCCGCCTTCTGGCAACGCCTCGCACCAGCCAGCCACCCATCATGGACCCAGAGGGACATTTGAAGAGGAAAGACACCACCAAAGGCCCCCCGCTGAGGATACTAAGTCTAGGTATGTATGCCCGCAGACCCGAGCACCGAGCACCACCACACCCTGCACCGTGCCATACTTGTACATCCAGCTAACACGAGCGCTTCGTGCGCGCAACCTGCAGATGGCGGGGGAGTCCGCGGTTACTCGATGCTCATCATCCTCCAAGAGTTAATGCACCGGACCTATGTCGAAATCGAGGGCAAGGCCCCGCGCCGCGACCAGATCCCCAAGCCATGCGACCACTTCGACCTGATCGTCGGCACCGGCACTGGCGGCCTGATCGCCATCATGCTGGGCCGCTTGCGTCTCGACCTGGAGCAGTGCAAGGAGCTATATGTAGAGATGACGCGCATGGTGTTTGAGACGGACAAGACGATCGCCGGCATTCCCTACCGCTCGACCCTGTTCAAGGCCTCGATGCTCGAGCACGCCATCAAAGAGGCCGTGAGAATGCACACTGTCTCGGATAATGAGGGCAACGACGGCGCTTCCTCGTCCCTCGTCAGCCCGCTATCTGCTACTTCTCGATCGAGTGCTAGTTCTGGTCCCAGGCGACACCAGAGCAATGCCAGCACGGTGAGTTTCAGTGCCAGGAGCCCTGCGACCCATGGGCGATCCGTTTTTCGCGGTGGCTCGGGTGATCCGGAGGCCAGACTATACGACTCCAGAGAAAACAGGACGAAGACGTACGTGGCCGCTGTGACCGCTGTGACCGCTGTGAATGTCAATATTCCACTTCTTGCTGACGCATCTGTAGCGCTGTTACGGCCATATACAAGGGTACCAGTAGGGGAGGTGATCCCGCCATCTTACGATCGTACGATTCGAGAAAGGAGCCGGCGCCCGAATTTGATTGCAAAATCTGGGAGGCCGGTCGAGCAACATCAGCTATCGGGTTGGCCTTTAAGCCCGTAAAGATCGGCCAGTCAGTTTTCCACGACGATGGTGCTGGGACCTTCAACCCGTCTCCCTTCACCTTGGATGAGGCTACGGTAAACGAGTGGCCAGGTCGCGAGGTCGGTGTATTCATTAGTGTGGGGACTGGAAAACGGCCGAAGAGCACCGATCAAAACCAACACGTCTGGTACGAGGGTTTCATGGGAGAGTTTGCCGACGCTAGGAGAAAGTTGATTTCCAAGATTGAAGGTTGCGAAGTTATCCACGAGCGCATGAAGAAGGATCTCTTGATGAAGCGCGGCGTCAACATAGAGAACTATTATCGCTTCAACGTCGAGGTAGGCGTCGGCGAGTTTGCAATGAACGAGTGGCATCGACTGGGCGAGATCAGCACAGGCACAAGGAGGTACCTAGCTAGGGATGCCGAACAGAGGATGGTCCAGGGATCTTCGACGAAACTAGCCAAGATCCACAGGGCCAAACAGCGCTGGGACAGGCTCGGAAATGCGCCCGATATTATCGCAACACCAGCCTCTGTCATGGGGTCTATTGACTTTCCATTAGCAGTTGAGCTTCCGGGGGATATGCCGTCGAGTTTCCCACCTCGCAATATACGCCCATCGAGCCGGCAGTCATACGACTCCGGCGGTACCGATCATCTTCCATTGCCGAGCACTCCTTCGCCGCGGAGCTCTGGTGAACGCATTAACTCTTCTGGCAAAAACCCGTCGTCCCCTCAGGCACCGGTGCTTGGACAAAATGCGCCTTCATCGCCTAAGCCTCTATCGACAGCTGGTAAATATCACCGTGATGGGGATCCAGACCGACTCATAGTCAACGCACCAACGCCAACCCAATATCGCAACGCCTCTGGAGCGGATAAAATCGCGATTACTAGCTCTGATGAGTTTTCACGCCGGCCGCCTGCTGTGCTACAGCATCAACCTCACCGCATCGAGCCTCCTCCGCTGCCTCCTAAAACACCCCTGCCCGATAATCCCGGCGCTGGCAACCGACGTACGGCATCCCTAGGCCAAAATCCGCCACCCTACCCCATAGACGATGTCGGGCCTCCTCCTGTAGTGAACATGGCGAGAAAGCCTAATTTCAGGAGCCGGTGAGGCTTCACTCTGTCACTGGCATTATTTTTATACAGGCTTACGACATGGCCCTTACTGAAACTTGGTATAGACTGGACAGGAGATTATGAGGCGTTCAAAGGGACAGGGATGCTACTGTGATGTATGAATTGGTTTTTCACGACTCGGGATATCCCTGACACGATCCATGAGAGATGGCCGTTGTATTCTTTGTACTTGATGAAACTGGACTCTGACCCTGGCATCTCGAGCTGCTTACATTATCGATACCCCTTCTTTTTTTCTAAATATACGACGTTATGACTCAACGCTGCTCAGCTTGAATGTGAACCAAAAGTTGGCGGAATTCCGACCACACGCCCACTGAAGTGGGGCATCATTTCTCTATTCGTTCGTTATAAAGGTATCCATTCGTCTACGAATGTTAACTTCAGATACAGGTGACATACATTAACAACCGCTAGAATTCGCACATTTATATCAATATCAATTCGTCAGTCAGCGCAATGGAACCTATCAAGAAAGTTGCCATCTTCGGTGTAAGTTACCCAGCTAGTCTCTATGCCGAAAACCATTATCTCCTACCTACCTTACCTCGCCTACGAATGAGCTACCGAGCTTACTAATCGCTCACCTTCATCTTATTCCCCTTCCCTACCCTACCTATCCTTCTTCGATAACGGCGTTCATATCCGTAAAGAGTTATTAGAGAAGCTCGACAAGCTGACTTGAGGGGGGGCTCGCTATCACAGGCCGCAGGCAATTTCGGCGCGCCCATCACGTCGGCGCTCGTCGATGCGGGGTTCGCCGTAACGGCGGTCACGCGCCCGGGCTCGGCGTCGGCGTCGGCGTCGGCGTTGCCGCCCGGGCTGCCGGTGATCCGCGCCGACTACGCCGACGAGGACGCCGTCGCGGCCGCGCTGGCGGGGCAGGACGCCGTCGTGTGCGTCCTCGGGCCCGGCGCGGTCGGGGCCGGCAGGGGCCTGGTGGACGCGGCGGCGCGGGCTGGGGTGAGGCGGTATATCAGTGAGTTCGATTTTCACCAATTCTCCTCCCCCCCTTCCCCCCCTTCCCTAAGTTACTCTAAATTGGTCTATTCGCATTCTTGATCCTTTTTTTCTTCCTGTTTTTTATTTTTCATGGGGAAAGTTCAGGGTGCATGATTCGCCTTTTGGCATCATCCTGCCAATGCTAGGAGAACTTACCTAGCTTTTTCCTTAACTCATTTAACCCCTCGATCACACCTCGCAAACCCTCCCCATATGTTAGCATTTTCATCTGGTCGTTAGCTGGAATGGATAGCTGGGCTGATCTGCGCAACGCCTCTGTGTCCCTGCAGTCAATGATTTCGGCTGGGGCCTCAACGAACGGAGTCTCCCCGAGTTCCAGCCCATCGGCGAGCCGCGCAAAGTGGCCTGGGACCGCGCGGTCGAGCACGCGCAGAAGAACGACGGGTTCACCTGGACGGGCATCACGATTGGCAACCCAATTGACTGGGTGAGTAGACACCTTACCTTACCCTTACCTTTCCCTTTCTCCCCGCCTGATCGCCCTGCCCGCCCTCATCTCTGGTTCATGTCTGGGACTCTCCCGAGTCGCAAATAAAATCGTGCTGCCATTGAAAATAAGCCCGACCACGCGCGCGCAAAGCAATTGGGTCATCATAATTCACTCACACATCTCTCGCATCTGCCTAGGCGTTAGCAAAGTTCCCCCGCATGGGCTTCAACATCGCCGCCCGCCGCGCGACCATCTACGACGCGGGCGCCGAGGAATTCACGGGCACGACGCTCGAGGGCATCGGCCAGTCCGTCGTCGGGGTCCTCGCGCGCCCGGCCGAGACGGCGAACCGCTTCGTGCGGGTCCGGTCGATCCGGACGTCGCAGGGCGAGCTCCTCGCCGCCTTCCGGCGCGCCACGGTCGCCGCGGACGCCGCGGCGGCGGAGTGGGAGGTCGAGCCCTCGACCGCGCAAGCAGTGCTCGACGAGGGCCGCGCGAAGCACGCCGCGGGCGCCGCCGGCTGGGCCCTCGACCTCCTCGTGTACCAGCTCTACGCGCCCGGCGAGGCCCGCTGCGTCGTGGCGTCGTCGTCGGGGGCGGACTCGGACAGCGCGCTGCTGGGCGTCCGGGAGGAGAGCGCCGACGAGGTTGTGGAGAAGGCGCTCGCTCGGGCGAGGGAGTAGTCCTCTGGCCCGGAGCTGCTGGAGGAGGCCTTCTCACTCCTTTTTTTTTTTTTGTCTTTCCTTCGATCTCAAGCGACTTCTTCGATCCCAACCGACTTCCTCGATCTGAACCGACCGTTGGGGAAGGATAACAGCTTTTTCCAAATGTTCCCACTCAAAAGCTGCTATACTTAGGAGCTTGACACGTAGCCCTGCGTCGCGGCGGGGGTCCCTCGATCATGCTTTGGGGAAATTGGAGCAGCTGCGGATGGGGGTGGATATGGAGTGGAGGGTCTCTTTTTTTACTGATAATTGCCTCAGACCAGGCGAGGCAGAAGAGGGAGGGAGGGAGGGAGTGGTGCTATCGAGCCTTACCTACCCGGCTGGCTGAGCTGCGGCGCAGTAGGCGAGCTCGGGAACGGGAGCGGTAAAAGTCGGAAAATTTCCCTAGGGGTCATCAATGCCGGGGGGGGACCATGCTGGCCTTACGATCTACGTACGTCCGCATGTTGCGGACTCCGTATCATTGCCGCTGTATAAGCGCAAGGCCCGCGGGAGGCTGGGTTGACTGACGTGGAGCGGCTCGTACGTTGTTCTCTCCCGAACCGGACATATGGAAGGGGGAGGGAGGCAGATACCAATCGCCTATTCTGGGTTGAACCTTGTCAATTCTTTCCCCAATTCCAATCTCATCATCCATACGGAGTATACCCCCCCCCCCCCCCCCCCTTTAACAGCGTTTATCCATGCTCCTCTTATCGATCAGTTCTGCAACTGCCGTGATGTGATAGTTTATTTACTTCCCCTACCTACGTGGTCAAAAAATGTTTGATCTTCTGAGCTGAGCTGCGGGTTCGAGACTCGGGACGAGGACGAGGCCAAGAAGGACCTCCCCCCGGACCAATTTCCTCCTGTCATTTGCCAATTCAGACCCTGCCCTCGCGGCACTTGGCACCTCAACATACATGTACGAGATTGGAAAGTGTATAAAAAACCAAGGAAAGACCCCGGACTCTGCGCGCGCATGGAGAAGCGTACGTAGTCAACGCAAGACGGGGGGCATTGACTACCTACTGTAGTAAGAGAAGACAGAATCAAATGAAAGCAGACAGGAGGAAAGGGGAAAAAAAACAAAAAAAAAACAGAAAGTTCCCTCTCTCCAACCAACCCCCCTTGTAAAGCCCTTGCAGTTGCAGGACCCTTGATGTAGCCTTGTCGAATCGAAATCGAGCCTCGCCTGGCGGCAAAGCGGCGGCATCCTATAGTGCTTCCCCCCTTTCGCTTAAGCTGCAAGATTTGGGGTGGTATGTTTTTTTTATGCCTTCTTTTTGTAATGTTTATGTTTACGGTACTATGACCCTGTACGTAGTATACCTCTCGCATGCTACCGTGCACTGCGCCGAAGGTTACACCCCGTCCTGCGAGAGGGCGGGAACGCCACACATGGCTTTTTCTGGCCGATCAATCACATCTCACATCGCACAACCACTCTACGGAGTGCTCACTCTCCCTCTCTCCGTGTCTGCCGCCTTACGGCGGCGGTGTAGGTACGACTTAGATGGGCGTCAAGGTACCACGGCAGGGAAAGGGTAAAAAAAAGCACGCCTCAACCAGGCCACTACCCGCCGAGGTGGGAGAAAAGTGGTCAGACGTTTTTCCCAAAAGGCCGCACCATACGGCGTAATCTCTGCCCAACCGGGCCACGCGTGCGTGGTGCGTTGTGCGTTGTGCGGATACCGCACCGGCGTTCGCGCAGTCGCCGCCGGCCGGATTGCGCCGCGCTTCGTGAAACAAAAAAGAGGCAGATGGGTACAGGTATTAGCTTAGCTTAGCTCTCCCGCTGCGAACTACAACGGTGCATCCCTGGGGCAGTGAAACCGGTGCATGTAATGTAGTAGTGCTACGCGCAAGCTTCGTCCTCCTTTAGTTTTTTGTTTTTTGATCATGTACTTTCTTCTTTGATCATGTACTTTTTTTTTTCTGCGGGGAAAGGGAAAATCAAGGCAGATCACAGACAATCACAAGACAGAGAGGGTGTGTGGTGTGTGTAACGAAACATGTTTCGTCTCGCAAGGACCTTGCTAATTCGTCCATGGCGATGCCGCTACGGAGAAATAAACCAAAAAAAAGCGAGAGGGAAGGGGAAACGAGGGGGCGCGATTCGACAGATCAGACGGTTCGCTCCGCACTCGACTGGTCCCTCCCGCACCCGTAATTCCCCGGGCCAAGCCGTCCGAGCCCCAACTGCATAATCTGCGCTGCAGGACGCGCCCGGGCTGGGCTGCGCGGATTTGTAAGTGCCAAGTAGAAGGGAGCTAGCCAGCACCGGGGGGGGAGCAGATGAAAAGGTAGGGTCTCCGAATCCTGGGGATGGAGCAAGCAGCAGTAGGTACGGTGGGAGGTTTCGTTGGACCACGCCCGATAAGTGAGGAGGGCGGGATCCCTGCTTCACGGGTACGTATGATTCGCATTAGCGTTGGCTGGTATGTGCAGGGGTAAACTGGAGAGCAAGACGATGCTGGAGAATATGCATGGCATGATGTGGGATGTAACGCCGTTGGGCTTAGTCTCTCGGTAGTATCAAGGCCCAGACGGATCTGCCTTCGACAGGAAGCATTGTCCTCAAACACGAAGCAAGCAGGGAAGAGTACGCAACACCACCTACGTGGCTGAACTGCGACGCAGAACCGTGACGCCCTAGCCCTGCAGGCGAGGGCGTGGCTAATTGACACACACTACTTTCTCAATGGCGCTACTGCACAAAGCCCCAGATCCTATAGCCCTCAATCTACCGGGGGGGACTCCAATGGCTCGTCCGGGGGGTTCTTAAATTCCCCGTTTTGGCATGTCGAGCCGTCGGCCTTGTCTGGGCCTGCCTGCCCATTGACGCCGTTGACATCGTCGACATCTGCCGTGCCCTCAGCTTTCTCCTTGTCCTCTTCCTTGTCCTCGGGCTGCTTCGGCTGCGGAGGCGGTTGGGGCTTGGGGAGTCGCATCTCAACCCGCCGCAGCTCGATCTCCAACACTGGCGTTCCCTCGGGGACCTTGGTCTTCAGGTGGTCCGCGTCAATGTCGAAGTACAGGGCCCAGAAGTTGCCTTCCTTGACGGCCAAGAATCCCTCCCAGCCACCGAATGTCAGTCTGCGGTCTTGACGCGAACAGTCCCAGGGGACGGGCCAGTTGTCATCGGCCCATGAGCGGTTTCCGAATTTCAACTCGTAGCTCCATCTATCCACATAGATCCAGTTCATCACCGGAGGTTCGTCGCATATCGTGGAGACGAGCCCAGATGCATTGGATTCTGGATAGGGCAGATAGTATCCAGCAAAGGGATGCCCAAATTCTTGGTCATGGTGGGACCCTGTGTCGATGTAAAGCTGTAAAATCGCCGATGGGTTAACGCCATGCTCTTTCTGTCTGGCCCTAGGAGGGAAAAGGGGGAGCGTAGTCGGGGAATACGCACTTTGTCTCCCGAGAGGACGACTCGTCTACCCTCAAGCAAGGAACTATACTCGCATGACTTGAGGCACCGGACGATCAAATTGTTCTTGCGACTCCTGTGCTCCTTTTTCCTCGCGTCGGACTGGATGTGCTTGATGGCTTCCGAGGCCCCGAAGACGGTCGCGAAAGCGACAAGGAATGTTAGTTCATTGCTCATCTTGCCGCTTCTTCTCCGCTTTCTGTCTGAGTGAGATGTCTGCAAGAGTTGGGCTTCAGTCGACTCCGGGTGCAGGATTACATGTAATTGCCAGCCTTCTGTTTAATCGAGACCCTGCTATGTGACTTTTGGTGATCCAGGGGTAGCACACGTCAAGCGTGCTGCGGATCGGAAGCATCAGCCCGTTTTTTTGGGTATCACAACCTGGGACTCGATCGATGTCGTTCGATCCCAACTTCTTGGTACCTACTAATATCAACAACGGCTGTAACAAAGCAAAAATGTGAAGTATGGCGCAAGCGTAGACGAGCGCTGCGAGCTGCACGAACCTCCCATCTTCATGCCGGCTAAGCATGTTTGCTGCTTTACCCCCTATAATACGTGCGGCTGATGGTAGAGGACAAGGATCGGCCCTGCAATAACGAAGGGGGGCCCGGACACTCTGAACGACAGGTCGATCTCGCATGGAGTGCGGCAGCAGAGGGCGTATCATCCGTGGTATCCGCAACTATCCCCCGTTTCCATGGTTCTGTATCATTGGCCGTTGTCACGGCTGACAACGAAGCATAATCTAGACGAGGATCGGCCTTGTATCTCGGGACGGCAACGTGTCACTTGTACGGAACCGTCCGATTCATCGACTACATGGCATGCTTTCCATCGTACGATTGCAATCCCAATCTGGCAAAGTCTACCAAACGGGCGTCTTGGAGTTCAGAATGCGACGGCATTGGGATTCTCAGTAAGAGTTCACACTCGAGCGAGACGACGGCCGCCCTGCAGTGACAGCGCGTAGGAGTGAGTGCGAGATACACACCGGGAAGTGCAGCAGAAGTCTTGGGCTAGGACCGGCTCTGGGTTTGCGTGAGGGTTTGGCATCTCAGCACAAAGGGCGAGGTATAAAGAGGACAGGCGATGCCCTCAACCATGGTCATCTCGTTCCATCATCAACAGACATCACGGATTCTCATCCTCGAACCCTGCCTTCATCCACTCCCAACATCAGCACTCGACCTGCTGTTAAGAAGAAGAAAAGACTTCCTCGCCCACCCACTCCGCCTCGAGTTTCCTCACGCCACGCAAATTGCGTCCCACCGGCAGATTCGCCCAAGCAAGTTCCAGTACGAACTTTGAAGCGCAAACCAAAGCGTTCTTCTCTTAGACTCATACCAAACCCTCCGGACTTCTTCTTAAAAGAACCAACTGTCATAATGTCTTCTCCGTGAGTCGCCCGGTCTTGGTCTACAACGATCGCCGGAATATATGCTAATCCGCATAACCATCAGCGTCAAGACCGCTCCCACCTCTCTGGACCGAAACGACCGATTCGGCTCTGCTGACGGATCACTCGCTCAAAGCCTTCCCATGCCCGGCCTCTCAGGAAGGGCCAACTCTCCCACTGGTGAGTTACAGCAGGTTTCTTATTTCTGCTCAGATGTAGCGACGGAAGCTTCATTGCCTCGTCGCATGATTTTTGCTTCTGACATCATCCACCTTTCCCCGATCTCACTCTGATGGGTTGGCCATGCGCATGGGCTTCACTCTCCGCCATTTCGAGTTACACCACATCAGCTCTGCGCCATCGTCCCATTCTGCGCTCTGTTCCTTGGTTCCGAGCCTTTCCGGAGGCCGGCTGCAGATTCTCAGAACCAAACATCCCCTTCCCACACACTTTGAGAAAAAGAGATCATGAAGCCAAAGGCATCCTGGCCAGACTGGCTGGTTCACTGACGGCTAACGAGAAGGCGATGACCAACAGGCAACCTCCTCAAGGGCCCCGTCGACGATGACGGAAAGCTCAAGAACGCCGCGCTCATGGTCGGCATCAAACTTGACCTCGAGGCCGAAGTCCACCTCACGGCACGCATCCGCGGCGACATCCTCGTGGGGCTATACTAAGTGCGGCTATCACCAGCAGCAGCAGGAGCGCCGCGTCCCCGCCTCCTCACGCGACGACGACCAAAACGCCCTCATCACGGGTCTCTTTTTCCTTGGTGGTTCCCATTCTGACAAGGGGGGTGAGTTCCAGTACGGCAACATTCGGGTGCATCTGCAGACGACTAGTCAGGGTTTCGTGTTTGGTGTGGGACGCGGGTCTGCTTCCGTTCTTCGAATTACGCTGCGCTTCACACTGAGTTTCATGGACGAGGAAAATTTCGATTCGGGCGGAGGAAGAGAGGGCACAGAAACGGAATGGGGCCAGAACGATACTCGACGGAAACAGGAGATGGATAACAAGGGTGAACCACACAAGCAGGGTGATGAGAGTCGGCCGGAGGGGCAGGAAGCGCAACACTCACTTTCTCTATCGCTAACCATGACGATAACCATCATGGCAATCAATACAACTACACTCTCTTGAACTCGCTGCGCTCTGCAATTTGTGATGTTTTTTGGAAGTTGCTGCAGCACGGTCGTCTCTTGCCCATTTTGATTTTGTCAAAACATGGTCTCTGCTGGCCAACCGGCAGGCTTCTTAACGTGACACCGCCGTAGGCACGGTTAAGACAGGGTATCAAAGTGACCTAACGCCCATATTCAAATCAAAATACCAAACCCCTACCCTCGGTGGTTTGTCCATCGCCGGCCTGCCAAAATGCCAATGTTTAAGTATCCCCTCTCTAAACAACATAAAGTAAACGTAGGTCTTCTGGCACCGTGTCCTGCTAAGTAAAATGGGCTCCGTTTGACTGCTTTCTTAGTGTTTCTCCGCATACACCCTCGGTAAATGGGAGCCGGCCAGTGAGCTTCACTGTTTCTAGAGATGCCAAGCATCGCACTGTTTCTTACTCCAGTTTGAACTTGACCAACTCGACCCACATGCCGATGTTCTCACAAGCTTCTAGTTTCTCGGCAAATTGTTCTCTTGTGAGGAACCTGCCTTTGCCTCTGGATTGGTAGTTTTCGCTTTCAAACTCCGAGAATATATTATCGGACACGATATGGATCCTGCCATCAAGCTGGATCTCGATATTGACCATTGCCGTAGTTTGTTTAAAAGGAAAGGCCAACTGGAGTCGTGGAATCGGGTGTGCTGATAGCACTATGTCAACCTTGAGGCGTTCAGCCGAAGATGGACTCTCCCCTTTAGATATGGAATCTAGATCTGTTCTGCGCACGCTCGGTGTAACGTCTTCTTTAGGCACAGATTCAGAAACGGGCGCTACACCCTCTCGGGGTTTGAAACTATTGGCGAGCAATAGAGACAAAAATGCATACTGTCGCAGCATAGGAAGCATCGCGATCAGCTCCTTCGGGTGGGAAATTGGCACGTGGGTCACGACGTGACCGTATACTGGCTTGTCAACCAACAACGTATTTTGGTGGGCTTTCAGGTCAGGGCTTTCCTGGCCTTCCTTGATGCGAAGGAACAACGGCACCGTTTGCGTGAATGTCATGACCCTCGGCTCACTTGGATCATAATCTGCATTCTCGGTAACAGGGTATAAGAGGTTGTCGAGTGTGCTTGTCGACAGCGGCGCATTGAAGGCGGAAATCTTGTAAATCTCCATCGCAACACTATGCGTCACAACTATGGGGGGGTCGAAGGTTGCCATGAAGACAACTTCGGGTGGCTTAGGTGCCGAAAGCGAGGTTGCGGGCTCCAGCGTCCCTTCTGATTTGGTCTCTTCAGTAGGCGGAAGTATGGTGTTAGGTGGTTCCAACCAGTCCAAAATTGGCCCCGTAGCAGACATAACCTCATCATCCGTGGGATTGGCCTTCACGATGTTGGGTCCAATCCATTTGTCAGAAACACGTACCGGGGTGTACACCATACTGGTGGCCGGCCCACAATCAACGAGGAGGCCCCATGTCTTGCCGTTTCTGTTTCTGCCCTCTACCTTGGTCGACTTGAATTTACGATACTGATACCAGTAATCGAGGGTGAGACCGACGCGACCCCTCGTATGCATCAGCGGACAGCCGTTCCGGCTACAAGCAGCAACAACCCGAAGTCTTTCTTCGGACCAACTGTTGAAAGCTGGATCTTCGCGCAGTCTCTCGACGTCCCACCGGTGCAGCTTCTCCAGACTTTCCCACAGACCTGCAACCGCCTCGTGGCAATTGAGGCCCGGCGTGACACTCAGTCTGTCCAGCGTTGCCAGTCGCTCCAGGTTGAGCCTGAATTTAGATAATTTCTTGGTAAGCTGGCTCTCGCCGGGGCCGAGTGCCAGGTCCTTGAAAAGTATTGCTGAAGCCTTGTCGACATGTTTATCAAGGCTCGGCGACGGTTCGTTAAACGTCAGCGACGCATGATAGACAACATGGTTCTTGATGCTGACTTCGACACCCATTGTTGGTCCTGCTATTATCAGAACTTTGTCATTTTCGGCGCCAGTGCCGGCCGCCTCCCACAGACACTCCAAGCCAAGGTGGTTGGCCAATCGCTCGAGCCCGTCATTGCTTACTCGACCAGTGTCGAATGCCTAAATCATCATATGAGCTTAGCTCGGCGGGGGCGGGGGAGGTAACCCACCCAGAGAGCTGCAGTGACGGCATCCAACCGCTTCTTCCTCTCGTCCTCGTCCGACCGGTTTGCACCGCCCACCAGCCCTCCCACACCGATGGTATCAAACTGGATGTCGAGACCCAGACCCCCGAGGGCAGCAGCAGCAGAGGGACTGTCGAAGTTCAGCGGGGGGTTTCCGGACTGGGGGTGCATGAGGCCAGATGGGAGCGTGCCCGTAGCAGGCGACTTCTTAAGCTGCTGCGGCGAGGAGCGGGGACCATGAGGGGACAAGGCGGCGGCAGCCTGCGAGGTAGAGAAGGGTGTCGAGGCCTGGGGCGTTGGAGCGGCGGCAGGAGGGTGCTGAGACGGCGTCCGGCCCTGCTGAGAGGGGCCGTGACGCATCGGAGTCGACATGTTTGGCAGATGGCTCGGCTGGGTCGGCTCTCGTCCGATGGTTAAAAACAAAAGATGAATGACAGCAGGCTGTCCGAGTTGGGGGGGGGGGGCAAGAATCAGTGAGATGCAGGGACCTCAGACAATCAGTTCCGGCGGCGGGAAGAAATGCTGGGAGGGAATATTCATGATTCTCTAGTGCCAGCTCAGAGTTGCTTCGCGCAGAGAATACGCATGAGAGATATTTGAGGCGCAAGCTTATATCTGCATTCAGCGTCTGGCCCGCGCAGAAGCCAATCCCAAGGTCTATGCCGGTGCCTATGTGAGATTACTCCGTCGCTTCACTGCTGGCAACCATTGCGAGGAGAGACACACCAAGGTGGGTTGAAGCTGCGAAGCTTGGAGAGTTTGAGGAAGCTTGCGAAGGAGGCGCGCTATCTAGCCAAGTAATGTGCACCGCGTACCCGCCCGCGTACCTGTCCGCGCGTACCTGCCCTGCTCCGTACCTAGGTACATGGTTTTGTACAGTGTGTATATAATACCCACTGTTCTTGGTACTGTCCGGTTCAGCCTCCATGCATGAGAGGATCAAAGCAACACCACAACCCAGAAACATACCGGCACAAGTGGTCAATTCGCGCCCGGTGTCTTCAAGCACGGCACATCGCAGCCACGCAGCGAGATCAATGGGGATTAATGTGGATTTTCTAGCATCTAATTAGCAACATTAACAGCTATTGAGTTCTTTCTCTATGGCCAGTATCCTCAAAACGATCAATCTCTATCACGAAGCTCCCTCCTTTGCAGCGGTTCATTCCGTACTCTACCCTAAACGTTATCATCCTCCTATCTCTTTGCACTCCTAAACGTCGTCAACCTTATACAGTAGGGATTATACCGCTTGTTTCTAGTCCTGGCCGAAGGTGTGTGCATTCGAGAATCATAACTGGCCAGCCCCTCTCATCTCCTCGGTGGCCGTGGCCGCAAAAAAATAGCAAGATACAAAATACAAACTTTGTCGGAAACCGGCCACATTTAGCAAATATCCCGAGAAAGTTTCAGCATGACCATGATGTCCTGGTACTATATGTATGCTGGCAAGGAGAAAATGGCTGTCGCTCGTATCGCTGTGGAAAGAAAGTGGGAGGCCCAGGTCGGCAGTCTTCGTCGTTGTGGTTCTGTTGTCCGTTCTCTCATCCCCTCTTCTTCCGACTTCCCGTCTCTCCTCTCTTCTTTCCATCGTCCAGTGGAAGCCTCGAGTTAGCAGAGTAACTTCCGTCCGGAGCGCTGACGGTCAGCGCGGCGGGCCTGTCGCTGTCTGCAACTCAGAGCGTAGTTCGGATCCGTCATCCGGAGGTGCTCCAGGTATTCTTCGTATTCCTGTTGGCGCGTGGCTTGCAGCCCGTCTCCAGGATGGAACGGGCGGTCCGGCTTGGAAACAGGCTTGGGTCCAAATACGCTCTTGACCCAGAGAGATGTGCCCGCGGCCGGTTGCACATGACTCTGAAAGGGTGTCGCCGCCTGCGCGGTCATTCCATTCGATGGAAAGCCCGTACCGTTCTGGGGCCAGCCCAGGTTACTCATGCCCGGCACGGGGGCGGGATACGCTCCCCCTGCTCGCGGTGTGAAGGCCGTTGATGACGGATAAGGTGGGACTGGATGAGCAGCTTGATATGCCGCAAGACCCGGGCTCTCTCTATTCGATGCGGCATGATAAGCACCTCCCCCGGGGGGCATAAAGCCCTGGCCCATGGCACCATACGGCACTTGGTTCGTCTTGAATTCCTTGACCCGTGCGAACTGCGATTTCTTGACTGCCTGCTGTGCGATCTGGGCTTCCAATTCCGCTACGCGTGACTCCAGACGTCGGATCGGATCCATGGGTGCCGAGACCTCGTCAGAGTCCTGCAGTGCATCAGAGTTCTGCAGTGTGTCAGAGCTCTGCAGGGTGACCAAATCACATCCGCTGGTAATTGGCGACTGCTTCTCCTGAGTGGTGCAGCGGAATTCAATGGCCTTGGGGTTCAGGGTTGAAGCTCTCTTTCGGGCTTTTGGGGACAGGCCACTAACACCTGAGTCTTTCGATGGGCTACGCTGGGGAGCATCCTTCTTCTCATGCTCACTCTGGCTTGCGTGGTTGGGTGGATAGGCATCGTCTTTATCATTGACGGTAAACGCGCGGAGACGTGGCGCACACAATCGATTAAGT
Organism: Xylaria palmicola; assembly: GCA_022385595.1. Taxonomy (NCBI): domain Eukaryota; kingdom Fungi; phylum Ascomycota; class Sordariomycetes; order Xylariales; family Xylariaceae; genus Xylaria; species Xylaria palmicola. Next base: position 37,239 of record MU281411.1, read on the forward strand.
TTGCCGAGGAGGTTGTTGAATTGATTGTCGTCGGCACCCGCCCTGGCCAGTACTTCTTTGTTGGCACTCACATAGCCACGGCGACCGCGCGGTTCACAAGCCGACTTCGCCAGGACTATCGCTCTCCGTCTCTCTTCCAGAACTTCCTCGTATTCTTTCCTGAGGTACGCAGGGGGCAGACCCGCCGATTGAGGCTCCACCAACGTCGACAGCTGGCTTCGGAGTATCTCCTCGACGCCACTGAGCCCCCTCTCGAACTTCTTGGTCCCGTTAACAGCCCGGATCTCGGCATAAGGGAGCTCGATCATTTCCCAGCCCGGGTAAGGCTCGATTAGGGAGACAGTTGTGATGGAGCTGGCATCCCACAAACCCCCGCATTTGTCCCACTTGAGGTCAGCAGCGTGCTGTTCATTCCAGTTAAGGATCTTCTCGTAGCCAGCACGCTTGGCCGGTGCCATTTGGTCAAGACGAACGACAGCCTTGATGGAAGGCTGAAAAGTGCTGGGATTGTACTTTGAGGCGCGCTCCTCAGTCCCTACCTCGGCTGCTGAGAACTCTGTCTTGGTGGCCGGCGCCGAGAGACAGAGATCTGGGTCGATATTCTCAGCCTTTGTAAATGGAACGAGTTCAGGCTTCACTTCCTCGGGTCTGCTGCATCGGTACGCAACACGCTGAAGGCCTCGGTCGTAATTAATAACATCGTGATCATCTTCGCGCTGAGACTTGGCCTTGATCTCGTCGAGGAACTTTAACTGTTCTGGGGGCGCCGACCAGAGAGGTTCCAGCATGTCCGAAGAACGATCCTCTAGGAAACGCCGCGGATTTCGCCAGTTTCTGTTCATCATTGCTTCGGATAATCTGGGACTGTTGACGTTGGTAGGGTTCCGAATCAGTCTGGTACCGTTAGTATTACCATTGTTTTCTGTCTTGAGAGGGCTCTGAGCTCGTTTAATATCAACGGTGAGCTCCTTCATAGTGGGATTACCCCGAAAGCCCTTTATATTCTCGCGGCTCGCCGGCATGGCTGGTGTTCCGTCCGTAGGCCCTTTGACGGCCTTGAACTTGGGGTTGAAAGACTCCTGGGCCAGCTTGGTATCGATGGTAAGGCCCTTCAGGGTAGCCTTGTCCCTAGCCCGAAAGCTCTTCCTATCATCGCGACCGGTTAACATGATGAGCTCGACGTCCGAGTTTTCCTCTATCTTTCCGCCACCGCTGGTCGAGGGTACTCGTGGTGTCAGCCTGAAAAAGTAGGCACATTAGACACATTCCCAGCGGGATACCGAGTCCCTTTTCGCCATGCTTGTGACTTCATTTCCCAAATTCATCTCAACATGAAAAGGAGAAAGATGGCGAGTCTTACAAGGTTTAATTTGAAACGCAGTCAACTAAGCGGGATGCTAATTTAGTCGGCAAATGATGTTCTTATCGCCACGTCAGTATATTCCCGACGATAGGTTGTCATTCAGTTCCACCGCACACGACAGGTGAGTCGGACTTACTTTGTGCTGGCCCAACAAGACCTACTCGCTCTTCAAGTAACGCTTCGTGTTTGATGTCGCTAGCGATGCAAGCTCGGGTTGCTTGAGAAAGACTCGGAAGAATCCCGGAGGTATCCAGAGCAGAAATAAAAGAAGAGCTGAGGGTCGAATTCAAGTGAAAAGTCCGGTGTAGCGGGCTACAGGGCGCGAGAGGTCGCTTGGAAGCGAAGCAGCGTTGGCTTGCCCGAGGTGAGAGATTGGAGGAAAGATATTGTAAGTCTGCGAGGTTGAGGACAATATCAAGCGGAACCAAAAGGCTGCGATCCAAAAATCTCAATTAAGCCGCGGCGTGGTATCAAGTAGATCCAATGCTCGCAAGGAGATCGAGAGTATGATGGCTAGGATCGCGAGATAGGGCAAAGGTCGACAAGGGGGATGGTATACGGGGTGCAGCATGTGTAAGGAACCGCTGGGAAGGGAAGTGCACCTGTCCCAGGGAAAGATGAGGGCTTGGGTCGAGGTTCTCACAGCTTGTGCCGGGAGTTGCGCCTCTCAATGTAGGCTGTATACGTGAAAGCACGCCCTTACACGGGGGAACTGACGTGTCGAGGCCTCAAGTATGCGCTTATAGGTACCTAATTGTAGGGTCGCTCACGGAAAACAGAACTAGAGAGGCAGGGCAAAAGAGAGGTTGCGAGGAAAGAAGAAGGGGTAAGAGAGGACTGAGCAGGTAGACATTTATTCTATGGTGGGATGGGTGAGCGTGTTTGCACATCTACAAGGTGCCTAGGTACTTACATGCAATGTAGGTAATGATGATAGAGGCCCAAGCTTCCATTGTAGCCATCTCGAATGGTGATCTCTCACGACCCCGTCGGTTCCACGCCCACAGTGCCGCAATACCACCTTCTTGGAACACGCTGCAGCCCTCCCACGTGTCGTTTCACGTTTCTAGTAGTATGAGCACCTAGACTGCTCTTCGGGGAGAGCTTCCTCTGTCAAGTTTTGGTACGCACACAGATGCTCGCGGTAACTAGCAAAGTGTCGCATCCTCATCCTTACACTTCCTAGTACAACACGCCAAGTCAACATGTTCTCCTCGTAGATGTCTGCGTCCCCGGGGATCGATAGGCTGCAGAAACCGCAGGGAGATTAGGTTTGCTGTTTTGCCTACCTAGTACTCTGATAGCCTGCTAAGCTTCTAGGACGCGGCTCTGCTGGAGGCGACACATCCACCAAGCCACATATCCACGGGTCTCTAGACACTGACCCATGTATATCACCAGACCTAGGGCAAGTATAGGTAGAAATAAATGCCGGCTACCGCCTACACATGTCTAGATTTGTACTAGAACTGAAATCACAAACTTGACAGCCAGATGTGCTGTGTGAGGCACATCAAGGCGACACCTGAATGAGGGTTCAGGAGATGCTTCGTTGGATATCTGTCGTCATGCCCGTGACGTACCTACCTGGTAGGCCCCAATACGGCGGGCGGGTAGGAGGTATCTACCGAAGTACCTACCCGACCTCAAGTACTGAGTAGGTGGGTAGGTACCTGATCTTGCCCCAGTTGACTTCGAGGTCTCCTTGGGTACGGTACTTGAAAGTTGGTATGAGCTATCGTGGAGGCAGGTGCCCACCTAGCCACATGAACGTAAGAGGAATCCGCACTGGCTGGTCCATTGGTAGACCGATACTTCCCCCCCTCCAACAGCCACCGTGCCCTCCCCAGCCGGCCACTTGGGCTGTGGGTGGTTAAACAATAGGGAATCCAGTGCCCCGTCTATCCACACAGGCCCTGCCATTCTTGATACATTAGGTACGTGCTGGGTGGATATAAAATGTATGTATACCTAAGTATCCGTCACACGGGGTAACCCAGGCAGGTAGATAGATCTAGAAGCCGCGATCATGTTGTGCGAACCTCGGCGCTGCATGTTGAATTAATGATGGCAGGTACTGTCCTCGGTGAGGTATGAGGGATACCTGGAGTATGAGAATAAGGTAAGGTTGGTACTTCCAAGGTACCATATACTCCATCTGTCGCTGGAGGTGACATCGAGCACCACCACACCTCTCTCCCACGACAGCACCACCTCGGGCATTTGCTAACACGTTCGTTCGTGTGACGTCTTTTCTTGTCCTTGCCCTAGAGGCATGGCAACTCCTCCGGTGAAGCACATAGGAAGGAGAAAGGAGCTGAGGAAAGGGTTCACGCAGATACGAAACAAAAAAATATTCTTGACTTTGGTATATATACAGGATATTTGCCATAACCATCCGACCTTATATACAGGAGCAATGTCGGGTCTCCGATTCATATCAACATGAGCCTCCGCATATGAGCGATCTGGGCTCGGACGATGGACTTGGCCCGTTCCTTGGCCGACATGAAGTCGTGCCGATCGAAGCAGCTCGGCGACGCTGTCCGGGTCACGGCAATCCGCTTGCCATACACGGCTTCCTCCCACATCTCGCGGACCTGCTGCTCCTCGTCGTAGTTGTCCCGCCACACCCAGGCCACGAATATGTCCTTCGTCTGCTCCCACGTCTTCAGGTTGAGCGCGTGGCTCACAAGCCGGATCTTCTCGTGGCATACCTCCCGCCACTCTTCGATCTGATGGACCTCCAGCGGCGTGCTCGGCCGTGCTGTTGCCACCGCGCAGGTGACCATGAGAATCCCCCAGAACCAGACCTGTCTCGGGAACTTGCCTTGCCGCATCGCCTCCTCCTCGCGCGTGAGGTCCGACAACATCCATTCCACGAGCCAGTTGAGCATAAACGGGTCCACCACGTCCGTTCCTAGCATGGCAAACACGCACAGATAGCAGCTCATCAGCCGCCCCCGGCTGATAGCATTTGTCGACAGCGTTGTTGGTTTGACCTCCAAGACCTCCGATCCCTCCGTGGCCTCCTCCAGCGCTTCGTTGACCGTCTTGTCACTGAAATCGACCTCTCGATCCACCATACGGCGAAACCTATCAGGTATGACTCGAAACGTGCACATGCCGAGAGATTCTGGATTCTCGATGCCCTCGGTAGCGTCGGTGAGCTCGCGCAGAGTGAGCTTGCCGGTGCCCCTTGACGTTCTGTCGCGCATGCAGTGTTAACATTAACATTGTCAACGAATCGCTCGAAGAGCTAACTCACAATATTACGAGACTTTGAAATATGTTTCCGTCGGTGAACATCTCGTCGTCTCGCATTTCTAGGATCTGCGAGAGTCCTGTCATGTGGGCTTTTGCTGTGTCTCGACACCCCAGCGCGCTCTACATACTTGTTAGCCAACTGTCAGTTCAGACCTACGACGCCGACTAGCCAGCCATATTCGCGCTGGTCCACTTCGCGATACGTACTTCTGCCAAAGCCAAAGCAGCTATGCTTGCTACTGTACAGTCCGTTGCAGCTGTCCGGGGATTCTGCAGTTGTTCGTTGACAAATTTGATCGCTTCGAGTTTGTGATGAAGAAAAGATTTCTTGATTCGGTCCATGGAACCCGTATCCCACGTGAATTTAATTGCTGTCATAAGTAGGGCGACATGAAGACAGGCAGGGTTCGATAAAGCTCGGCGGATGCTACCATATGGGTCGTTAGCAATGGGTTTTGAAAAGCCAACCGCGGGACCAATTTGGCGTACACAAAAGACTCCGGGTACTGCTCAGACTGTAATAGAGCGTCCCTCGAGACAACGCTTCGATACCGTGTGACTGAAAATGTGCAGGTTAGTACAAATCCCTATGCCCTATATAATATGCCATTGGAGCGTTAGTCTGGAGTTATAGAACTTACAGATGTCAAACAAAAACCGCGATTCATCTGCCATCTCTACTGGGTAGCCCACGAACATATGATTCGGCACCGTGGTCCTCAGTGTACTTGTTCCTGCATGCCATTGTGTATCCTCATTTTGGCCAACGGTGCAGGGAGAGCATGGTTTTGACTTGGTTTTAGTGTCTGTATACCCGCATTCGCCTCCTTTGACGAGGCAGTTCGTGCTAAAGCCATGTTAGCCCGCAAGTCCTATAGAGAAGTCGTCCGTTGGCTCCTGAGTTGGAGAGCCGAAAGATTGACAATATCCGCCGGGTGACTACAAATGAAAGATCTGCAGCCCTACATTCGACCGACGGCAACATCAGGGCTCCATATGACCCGGTCTTCTCCAAATTGCGATGGGAGGGGATTGAAGTAGACTCTGCCTACCATAACGGTTTCCTTTCGTCACAGCGGATGTGCTTCATCTTACAGGTCGTACAGCCATTTCGAGACCTACTGTGATAGCGACGCACTCGCAGCTCGGGTTTTGGTGCCGGCATCTTGTTCGGGGAGGGAAATTATTGACTCCAGAATCCACTCCTTTCAGAATCATACCAACAGCAATCAATGCCGAGTGCGGTCTGTACCGACCTCTTAAGCAAGCTCGGGACGTCAATGCAAGAGTCAGCCTTAACGAGTCAGCTCGGCTACCGTGCCTGGAACTGCGACGTTGTACGATTTAAGCCGTTGAGACAAGGTAAGTACCGAGAAGCCACAGCGATAGGCTCAAGGAAGGATGCGACCAGGGATACAAATCGAAAGCTTATTCCACGACACCAATAATAAACACGCCGCCTTGTCCTGTCATAGCTGAGTGATCTTCAATCGCTGACAGAAATAAGGTAGGTAGGGCGAGGTTAACTGGTGGGTTTGACAGCAGGGATCCATGCAGGCATCGTCTGGAAAATTCCCTGGTCGCGGGCTGCCCTACTTCTTATAATTGTTTCGTCCCCCTTCCTCTAAGCTGTCTACTGCCTTGGCATGTCCATGAAAAAAACAAGCTCGCAACAGCGCCAATACGGTACCCTATCACTAAGTATACATATCTACTCATCATCTTCAATCCGAAATCCTCACATGTCGCAAAAAACTAGATTGATATTTACCATCACTACGAGATGGTTTGGCTTGTCGGGCATCCGCTTCGGGAGCCCTTCTAATGCCACCTACGTACGGAGTAGGTACATGGACCAGTTGACAGTTGCGCTTGATCTTATCAAGACCCTTAGCATCGCATCCTTTTCACGCCACCGACTATTCATGCGGCCGCCTGGAAGTTCGGGCGAATGAGGGCCCCCTTCAGTTCCCCTGCTCGCATTCGACCACGCGAAAATTTAAGCTTGATAACATTAAGCTTGATTGATTTAGCGAATAGGATCCCAGCGGATGTAACATTGCGGGCAAGGAAACCGTTGCTGACCCAAATGATACGTTGGGCTAGCTTGATCCTCATATAATGATGACAATTACTACAAAAGCGGAGCACACGAAGCTTGTTGCCAGAAAACTGACTGGGCTAATAGTATAGCTAATAAGGGACCGGCGATTATGTTTCGGTAAGTCCCATTCCATGATGGGTCGAACAGCAGTTCCCCTGAAGTCCAGCAACGGTCATTATGGCTACAATCCACTATACCTTACAACGGTGTCTGACAAACCTAACTTGCACCATTTATTAGAAGTCAGGCGTCATCCGGGCGTAGCCGAACTTCCGCGCCGCAATCAGCCCAGAGTGCTGTCAAATATATTAGTAAATTGACTACAATGGGCGGCTAGCGAGCCGCCAAGAACCAGTTAGCCACGCGGAACATAACGTTCTATCTAAGCTCCCGCTATTTTAAGCATAAGCCAACCCAGGCATTTCTTTCCAGGTATTTTGATTGACTGGTATCGAGCCCACTAACCTAGGACGGGAACCTGCATTAGAATCGACCGGCTCGGCGTTGCGGGCCATACTGTTTAGTTTCACGTACATATGCCGAGTACTGCTGAAATGTACATTTTCATTAGTTCCAAGACCTTGAACAAACAGTCGCACAAAGCACACAACCTCAGCTCTTAAGACAACGCTCGATCGTCCCAGAAAGAGACGCTAGCAGATCCGCTGTAGTATCGGGTGGATGCGGAAGGTTGCTGACATCGATGAGTTCAGTACCGTCCACGCCGCGCGTCAGCTCAACGCATGGCCATCATTTTGCCCAGCATCCCTTCGGCGGGGTAGATAAGGTTAGGCTATTATGGTGTCGATGGTGACGGCAGCCACCGTACCGCAACGCACTCGAGACAGGAAAGAAGCAGAGCAATCACTGACCATAACATCGTACTACGTTGCCATGGAAGTGCCGCAAGCGAGCCGAGGAAGCCAGTCTCTACGTATCATGGCCGCTTGCTTACTGTACGTGTCACAGAACAGACAAAGGCTCAGCTGTCAACGCCGCTGTCTGGTGCCATGGACGGAACGCCTCAATTCTTAGCTCGTAGTAAAGTTGACCTTCGGTACTAGTGCGGAAGGGGCCGCCCGTGCGCTAGAAGCTTAAGCTTTTTGGGCTTGACGATCTACTATGTATGATCGTTGCCTTCCCTCTATGCGAACATCCTCTTACTGCGGGGGGGGGGGGGAGAGCTGCGTACTTGGTATTAGAGAACATTGCAGGATGCGGCGCACAGATTGCTGACATACATTAGAATTGCCCGATCGGACCTGTCCACCTGAATCTCGTGAGAGACAAGGTTAAGTTATCGACCGATCGGGGAACCCCCCAAGAAATAGTGGACAACCATGGACAAGGCCTCGACTGTTCTGTCTCGGCCAACGTCAACTTTCTAGCAAGCCGTGACATGAGACACGCCGGAAGGAACGGTTAGGCTTCCGCTGCATCTGCTTGGCCTCTGTAGGTGTTGTTGGCACGTTCGAGTCGAAACACCCCTTCGTCGACTACTAGCAAAGTAATAATGCTAATCAAAAAGTTCCGAATACCTAGCAGGGGGATACCACATGGTTACATATGGCCAAAGACTTATGATATGCCACGTTTTCGGCGTGGACTGTGGTACGATAGTACCTACTATCGTCTCCGTACGTTCACGTGAAACAGGGATAGGGGCGTCTTAAACAAGGAATTTCCCGATGGACCGTGCGAAGTTAGTGTTGCAATGGCCACGAAAGCCACTACCAACCAACGAATTATCTAAACAATGACAATGGTCACCTCTCATTTCATAAGCAGACTCGAGGGGTCATGGCTTATATGATGTACGGTATCGAGACCGAACCACCTTCCTCCAGGATTCCAAGCGTGGCGAAGAACAGGGCCGAACGGGATGGGACGGGACAGAATCAAGAAAGGCGTTTCCGGACTTGATCCTAAAGTCCGAATATAAATCCGGACCAGCCTGACGAATGATAAAACGTTCTTATCGACCGATATCGCGTGAGAGGATCATTCCGCCCCCGCTGCTCCCAGTATTGTTACTATTCGGCATGTCTTCGGACTCTAACCAGGCCTATCTGCACACTGTACGCACCTATCTTTATGCGTACATATAATACGTCCCTCGCCGACGGTGAGAAGACAACACCCCTGGTAGTACAGGCAAGCTCGCATGAGCTATACTTAGTAGAAGGCGTAGGTATTTACCCCAGGCTCCCTGAAAATAAGTGCTTATGATGCATCTTGCATGGCATGGGACAGTTACAATGGGGACAAAGGTAGGGGGGGAAAGTACTAATTAACAACGAACAGCCGACCATTCATCTACGAGTAACTTCTCGGAAGGAAGCCGGTAACGCATATGCAAGTGCGGAAGTGGTGCGGATATGAAGCCGACGAAGTGCGGACGGTGAAATTATCTCAATTGGGTTGAAAGGAACGTCCCTTACCCACAGCGAACTGCCTACCTGGGAAGCAAAGAAGCACGACTGTTCGCCTGAACCAGTCATGCTTACACTAGCTACACTCACCTGACAGATGAATAAGCACCAGTCGGGCAGCTATCTGACTAACCAGCCCGAACACGGCCCCACCATGGCGAGTTCCCTAAACAGGGTATCTGTGGCCTTTTGACAAGGCAGCAACACCAACGTCCCAATTCCATCATGCCCTGCCGATTTGCCGAGGTTACGGAGGCGCCGCATTACCTGCCATGTAGGCCGCGAAGGCTCGCTAGATTGGACACGGCCCGTTAGCATGGACCCCGGAGCGGACCAAAACCCTAATTTATGGAGCCAACGCCAAATCAAAGAGTAGTGGGGAAAGGATGAAACTACGGGGACGTCCAAACTCACGGGATTCCTTGTCTGGATGAAGACGGTGCCCGGGCCGGTGAACTTGCACACGAGGCCCTCGCCGGTAGCCAGGCCGGCGATGATGCCGCCGCTGGCGACGCGCTCCATGACGTACTTGACGTTCCAGGCGACGAGGTGGCCATTGTCCACGATGTACTTCTCGCCGTCGGCCAGGTCCTTGCGGATGATGGCGCCGAAGCTCGTGATCCACAGCAAGCCGACGCCGCTCACCTTGTGGACCCAGAGGCCCTCTCCAGAGAACATGGCCTTGCCGAGTCCCTGACGCTTGTAGTCGCGGATGACGCCCTGCGTGTGGGCGACGAAGGCGTCCTTGCCCACGCTCCACGACCCCTCGCCGGTCAGGCGGATGGTGGTGATGTCGCCCAGCATGCTTGGGGCCAGCAGGAGCTCGCCGGGCCCGATGAAGGTCGACTGGCCCAGGTCGGCGCCGGAGGCCACCAGCTTCTTCATGCTGAACTTGTACTCGCCCTTGAGCGTGATGGTGGGGCTCATGGCGATCAGGACGCCGGGGCGGGCCGTCAGGGGACAGCCCATGGCCAGCTGGATGGTCACGATGGTGTTGCAGTCCCGGTGGCTGATGCGGTAGGAGCCGCCGTTGAAGGTGCCCACGTTGTCCACCGTGGTGCTCGCCCCGACAAACTGGCCGGGCGACGGTGCGCCGGCCGACATATTGGGTGCGGGCGGCGCCGCCGGCGATGGCCCTGGCGGCGGCCCGGCCGAGGGCGACTGGGCCTGTTGTGGCGAGGGTTTCTCTTGTGGGTAGCCCTGGGGTGCATTTGGAGCTGCATCCGAGTAGGCGGGCACATTGCCCGGTGGTGTCCCGGCACCATTATTCCGGAGGGCAAGATTCATGTGCTGCTGTGGGTGTGGCGGCGGTGACTGAGAAGTCTGCTGGGTCGGAGGAGGGGGGTAGGAAGTCGGCGTCCCCGTCTGGGGCGGCGGCGACACGGCCTGCTGCGGCGGCGCGGGATAGCTCTGTTGGGGCGGGTGATAGTGTTGCTGTTGCGGCGCGGGATAGCTAGGGTAGCCAGCCTGAGGCCCCGGCTGCTGGTAGCCCGGGGTACCGGGCGGTGGCGGATAGAACTTGGTCTGAGTTGCGGGAGGAGACGTCGGCGGCGGTGGGTAGCTCTTTGGTGGGCCTGCTGGTTGTCGGTGTGAGCCGTCAGCGCCGGAACTGCATTGCTAGGACCGTGAACCTCGGGCCGTACACATTGTGCACAAGGCCAAAAGGTAGGATGGAAGATGCTACATACCTCCTGACCCGGCCGGCGCCGGCGGCGGGGGATAGTACTGGCCCGACATTGATGTCTCGTCCGTTTTTCGACGAGCAGCCGGCTCTAGGTTTGCTATGATATGACGTCTTATCTAGGCTCTCTCTTCCAATGCCCCCCTGAAGGCGGTATCGCAAACTACAGACACCCGCGTCAGCCCAGGTAGGTTATCGAAAAAAGATCAGCGGGCTGAAGTCCCGTTCTCGAATGTGAAGGCGGATGACGCCGGAGAGAGAGAGAGAGAGAGAGCCATGACGCCCCGCACTTACAAGACTGGCAGCGAGTCGCTGTCGCTGTCGCTGTCGCTGTCGCTGTCGCTGTGTCGCAACTTGAACTTTTTCTCTCCGCAGACAAATTCGCGAAGTCAATTCACGAGATGCAGATGATGGGTATTGGTATGGCACGTCGAGAATAAGAACCGAATGTGTGATGAGTTGTGGTGGTTTGTCCCAGCCCAGCCCAGCCCGGCCTCGGGGTATCGTTCCGTGAGGGGCGGCGCACACCAAGAACGTGTCTAATCTGCCTGCTCTGCTACCCGACCGACTGACAGCTAAGGCTTGTTGCTAATTTCAGCAACTCCAAAAGCTGTTTGTTAGCCGCCTAGGTAGCTCCGTACCCCTGCCTAGATCCCGCCGGCGTGCTACCCACGCGCCAATCAGAGACGGTGTCGGGTCTCTTAGAGGTTGCTTGATATGCGCTGAGCACATGCGCGAGTAGCAGTAGTTAAGTACTTGAGGTACCTACCCTCGACTCTCTCGATCCCATTACTTGGCTTAGATATGCCATCTTTCAATCGTGTATCTTTATTTTCTATAGAAGTTTGTGTATATGTTATAATAGGTACTTGAATGATGGCTTCTGGTGAATTCTCGGGTCGAAGATGCCGTGAACCCTGCCGGCATGACGACATTTGAAGTCTGAAGTAGGTATCTAACCTAGGTACCTACCCTGGCGGGGTAGCGTGGGCGCTAAACCAAGCGTTTGGCTAGGCGCTGGATTTCCGATAGATTGGAGACTCTATGGAGTACAGCGACGCAATGCGAGGTAAGGTATGGAGGGCGTCAAGGACATGGTCTGATAGGTATCTGATTATCGGATGGTTTTAATGCAACTTCGCAGTATGTATGCTCTTGCTCTTCGGCCTAAATGCGAATTGCAAATCTATCTAGGTAGGTTTATGCAGTCAACCTACACGAGTAATTTATCTAGATAGTCGATCCAATCTTCAAAAGAGTTAGGTTCAGCCGAGCGGCGCGCGCCGCCTAGGTATGCGTTGGCAGGGGGATCGGTAGCTTTATACAAGTCAATAGCCATAATAGGACGACCGAATGAATCATCAAGTCACTAAGATCCGGCACCATGCCGGCATCCCAAACAAATTGATCTCTTCTATCTCGCCGATTTGGAAAGTAGGGCGGGAAATATACAAGTACTCATAGGAGGAGAGAGTCTAATGGCGGAACATGTGTTTTTGTGGTCGAAATGTGAAGTGCTGCCTATAATTACGTAATCACATCAACGACATAAAATCATCACGTCCAGACACCTACTCGTGCTTTTTACGACTAGTCGGGGCGTTGGCAAGGGCTGCGACTCGGAAAAGTCAAGCCGCATCGAAGGTAAATGCTGTGCGGGGCCCCTCGCGTTTCTGAGAATGTCCTCTCTCGGACGAGTCGTTGGGGACGACGAGGGCTTCGTAATAATTTCAAGATTCCCTTTTCTCACAGTCATTCCCCAAGTCCTACAAGCTACTAGCGTGTGTTGTGACTCGGAAATAATAGGGCACATCGGCCAAATTGTAGAGTTTAATAACACATGACAGAGTGGCTACTAGAGGGGCCCCCCGACAAAAGGGCTAAATAGACCAGGCGTCCGCGTGTACACGGCCCAGCACTTCACCTAGTGAACTAATGCGGACATCTTACGGGTAACGATGGAAGGAGAGAGTGAGGATGGGTACGGATTATACCTAGGTAGGCAAGAATGGTGCGGGATTTCTAATAGTTGGCTTCTTCTTCTTTTGCGATGACTTCTACACAACACAAGGAAGAACACCAAAAATAAAAAGATACGATGCTTGTCTCTTAGATCAATTGATTCTCCTTCTATTTCATCTATATTATTCTCAGTGAGACTCTGGAATGCGTGGGGTGAAGCCCTCCTCCAGACTGTTCGCCTTGTCCAGTGCTGAGAGGTTCGTTGATGGAGTCCGAGCTCACAATCCCACTGGTCCAATAGGGACTGACAATGGTATTAATGCACGAGGTTTTTAAGTTCGACCCATTGCAGTAGATTATGCTCGTGATGTAGTACCCTGTTTGTTAGGGTTGTCCGTAGTCCTGTGGCAGAGTCTATGACTAGTGCTACAAGACTGCATCGTCACCACACTGCACGCTTGAACCCTCACTTGTTCAACCACTGGCAAATGGTCGACCGAAGGTGACAGAGGATTTTCCAGACTCGGGGAGAAGCCCATGTTGTTGATACCAAAGATCAACTAGGCTCTGATGTGGGCAAGCAATAGGAGTCGACGAGAGGCGTCGGCATCAGTCCTTCCCCATCAGTTCCGTCGAATATGCCTTCCCCCGGCGCTCTAGATCCGCTACCAGTGTCCAATACTCACAAATGGACGGGCAATCACACATGAATAAAGTTCGTCAAAGCCCGACACCAGAGCGTTTTTAACTTCAGTCTTCTGGAGGCCCCCATGGGCTCTCTGCTCTCGCAACCTTATTTTCTTTCACCCCTTGACATGTACTCGTCACAGGACACTCGTTACTTTCAAGGTCTAGGTAGGTACGCGGCTTATTTCGATGGGGGAGTCCTGATGCATATAAAAAGGCACGCTCGCCGCACCATCCTCTTCCCCTTTCTCCCCCATTCTCATCCACTTCCTCTCCCACTTCCTTTCCCACACAACCTCCATATCTCCCATAACTTACGATCATGGCTTTTAAATCCATCAACCCCCCCATGTCGGCGGCCGAAAGCCAAGTGTCACGACTTATCATGTCGACTTCAACGCCACCATCCCCCAAACCCGCCGGCGAGGTTCGCGCTCAGGAACCCCGGGGCGAGCACCACGGCGGCGGTGGCGACGGGCTCCGCGAGAGGAGAAGCCACCCCCTTCCCAAGCTGCGCCCCAAGGCGCTGAAAGTGAACCTCGGCGAGGACATTAACGGCCCTTCGCCCAAGACCAACAGGGTACCGAAGAAGACCACGACCGGAACCCCCGCCCAGACACACCAGGCCTCCCCCCGCAAGAGAAAACGCAGCAGCACCCCTCCCAAGCAGCTCCCCAAGGCGCCGAAAGTGAAGCTCGGCCAGGACATCAAGGGCCCTTCGCCCAAGACCAAGACCAAGACCAAGACCAACGGGGCGTCGGAGGAGATCAAGACCAACGGCTTGTCGGAAGAAACCAAGACTAACGGCGTGTCGGAGGAGACCAAGACCAACGGCGTGCCGAAGAAGACCATAGCCGGAACCCCCGCCCAGACACACCAGGCCTCCCCCCGCAAGAGAAAACGCAGCACCCCTTCCGAGCAGCGCCCTAAGGCGCCGAAAGTGAAGCACGGCCAGGACACCAACGGCCCTTCGCCCAAGACCAAGACCAACGGGGCGTCGAAGCCCACGACCGGCGGAAACGCCGCCGCCAAGACACACAACCCGGGCGGCGCCCCCCGCGTCGTCAACGAGAACGGCCGCCACCCCCTGCCGACGCTATCATCACGCAGAGGGCGGGGCACCGCGACTCCCGTGCCAGATACGGCGCCGTGGCCAAAGCCAAGGCTGCCGCTGCCAGAAGGTCCGGTGCCGGCCCCTCAGCTTCCCCCTTCTCTTCTTCGTGCTCCCGCATGCTGGCCGGGGACCGGGCCCCTCGCTTCGATAACTACGCCGACCCGGCCTGTGAGTTCAGACCAGCACCCTTCTGCCCCTCCCCTGAGCAACACCTAGCCCGGTCCCGGCTCGACTGACCCCGACACAACAACACCTCTGCGAGATAGGAGGTGTAACCCACCCCCACCCCCACCTCCACCCCCACCCCCCCTTTTCCCCCGATCCACAACACGTGCCGGGTAGTTTGGCCATGGGTTTTTTTTTTTTTTTTCAATTCAGTTTTCATTTTATTCCCATTTTTAAAACGCAGGAGGGAGGTTTTGCAGAATGGACGAGCCCTGTTAGAGAGATAGAAAGGAGTTGGGCTCAGGAAGGTGTTCAGATTGATTCCCGAAACCCCCCCCCCAGTCCAAGGGGTTCCGACTCATGGGGTTCGCTGGGACCCAGCCGGTCGCTTTCTCGCCTGAACAACGCGACCCCTTCGGAGAAGAGTTTGTTGTATTAGGTCTTGATACCCCATAAATGTAAGGGTAACTGTATTCATTCATTAGTTACCACGTTTGTAGTTTTATCCTGTACTATAAATCGCAAAAGAAATAAAAATAAAAATTGCTTTTTAACTGCTCTTATCCGCTACGTGTACTGTTCTTGTCTTCGCAACTAGATGTCATCGACTCATCGTACAAATACTTGTTCGGATACAGCCGGTAGTAGAAATTGCCTGCTTTATACTTATTCAACCTAGTACTAATGATTAATTTGATAAAGAACTGTCAGGGACTTAGATCACAAATGGTGTTGGATAATAAATACCACTGTACTAAAAGACCAAGTTGTATACAAAAATCATATTTCTGCAACCATATTATCTAACAAATGGGACGAAGCGAGCGAGCCACTAGCTAGAGGTAGCACGGATGACTGTGCAAGTATATAAAGAAGTGAACTTCCTTTCCCCCAACATGTCTGGGAGAGAGGTTCAGGAATCAATGCTATTGAGCCCTTCCCCCTACCTATTTTCTACCTACTTACTGGCGACCTAATCGTGCGAATAGCTCACTCCTGAGAGAAAACCACCTGACAGGAACGCTTGGCTATTCTTATAAGTCCCGGTAGCGCCAGGTAAGCTTGTCCCTGAAAACGAAAGCTTTTGCCGGCGAAGCGTTCCGTTTTTAATTCGCTGTATGTAAATCGAATTGCTTAGGCACTTCGATTTAAAGAAACTGACCTTTGCGGACCTTTGCGGTGCCTGTAGTGCTTAACCTGCCTGTGGTGCTTAACCTGCCTGTGGTGCTTAACCTGCCTGTGGTGCTTAACCTGCCTGTGGTGCTTAACTTGTCTGTGGTGCTTGACCCCCCCCCCCTAGGAAAACAACCTTCCCCCTCCCCAAATTACACTCCTGCTTTCTTTAGGTGTTAAGCTACATAGTTAGTTGAACTTAGTGTCAATACGTCAAAGTTAATATCTCAATCAGAGTTTAACTAATTGAGTTTTATAAACATTTTTAGGTCAATAAAAGGGAGGATAACCTAGTTTTATAAAGGTTTAAAAGTATTTTACAACATTATTTCTTAAGCTCTCATTTTTTCTTTTCGGAAAATAAGTAAAAGCTTTCGAATTAAACTCCAGGGGGGCTTATTTGAAATTGTTTTTTTATGAAAAACAAAAACAAAACAAAAACACACGTAACCCTAGGTGATTACCGCCACAGTGCACTTTTGAACTCTAATCACAGCCACGAAGCACTAAATTACACGTAGTTATAAAGCCTCATTTACACATTGACAAATAGTCTATGAATGGCTTTTTAGCATTTAGAATGATGTTATCATGGGAGCAATAAACTGTACATGGTTCGTTTATCGTCTGCTCATCAGTCCAATTTCTTTCTACCCGAATAAATCATCATGGGTGCGCCCTTACACGACAGCCTTCGAGCCTTCCAAGGCCCCAATAACACCCAACAACAATAGCAAGCAATGATACACACGAACAAGATAGTATATACTTTTTTTTTCGCCCGAGGCCCCAAAACGTGTAATATGCACTCCTCACCCCCAAAATTCCTGCAGTTGCTGGCCAAAGATTAAGCCTTGGTGGGCAGGATGGGGTGCCAGCCCTGAATTGGAATATATAACCCAGTCTACCGTTAAGGCACAGACTGAGTTTCCGGTGTTGTCTAGTGAGCGCCGCTATTGCCCGCAAAGCTAATATAATCATCAAAATCGTCGCGCTTATTTTGTCTTTTCCATTCCGTTCTTTCACTACAAGGGCACATACACGGCCTCACGACGCTGTAGGGCGATATGTGCTCTCCGGCCGGCCCAGAAGAATATTGTCTATGAGACTCTGTGACGCAATTGAGAATCTGAGTTCATACAGAAAGGAAGTGAATGGTACGTACCCAATCAACGGACTCCCTCAAGACAGTATCTATTGGAGCCACGTCTAAAAAGTCTACAAACATATCCATTGCTGGGATGACGTTAGGTTGGTAGTATGAGGTGCGTAAGGGCGGTGGTGCCGGAGCATCATTGTTTAATAGATTGGCTAGAGAAGCACCTCTGACATCGACTTGTGAAGGACGGGGTGGCGGCCTTGCTGGGCCAAGGTCTGGTCTAGAAACCTTTTTAAGAATTGCGCCGACTATCCTCGTTGCATGCGCCGCCTCCTTTGATGCGTTCTTCCGCTCCGACCAGATGTTATACGAGGTCTGCAAGGCCCTTGTTTTTCTTGCCCTGTCTTCTACACTGGATACAGATAAAGGGTTAGTAGCAAGGATCGTAATCAGTCCGTTTAGGTGAAGACTTACCTGCTAGGTAGATTCTCCGTGAGATCCAAACAGAGTATCATAGAAGCGATTAGGAAGTCGTGTACCGTTAGAGAGGAAAGCATGTATTTGTCTTCATACATCCGACCTCCAGGTCTGCTCTCCTCCTCGTACTCAGCATGAAGGCCCAGAATTCTTAGAGCAGCTTCTCGGCATATATTGCGAGATACGTCATACTGTGGATTGTCCTTCTCCCGGTTAAGGTAGGGCCGATGCAAGACACAGAGGCTTTTCAAGAACATCATCTCAAGCATTAGACGATGCATAATGTCGTATGTCTGATCGGTGAAACTGTAGGAGCGTATGGGCTTTATCTGCAAGGCTGGGGGTACTTGCATGTGATATTGATGAAGCTCATCGTTGAGCCTAAGAACATCTTCATATGCAGGGGGGTGAATGGACAATGCTGATCGAAGAACGCGACGGAGTATGCGGCAAAGCTTAGACTTTATACACAGATAGAGAGTGGATGTGGCTTCGGAGGCTGGGCGTGAAGGTGGCAGGTCCACCATGTTCTCATCAAAGTCAGTATCATATAAGTTGGCTGGAGATTCCGTGTCGCATTCGTCATCTCGAATAATGGGTGGGACGCCTTGTTGGAATGAGAATAAGACGTCAAACACCTCGATAAAAAACCACGCCCGACGACGAATCTCGCCTTCGAAGGGCGTCACATTGGATAGATACTTGGGGTCACGGTGATAACCCATGCGTTGAGCAAGTCGGGCAGTTAATCCGAATTTGGACCAAAGGCTGGAGTCAACCAGGTGTTTACTCTTCATTTCGGTGAAGCCATGTAGCAGGAGTGCCTCGATCGAGTAGGGCTTAGCGGATAGATAATCACCAGATATGAGGCAGTCGATAGCTAGTTCTGATAATTGCGCCGGCCGAGGAGCGGCAGACAAGCCACTCTCGCCCTTTTCGAGAGCAATCGTCATGGCAATCCACAAAATGGACGCGAGACAACTAACCCATAGGAGGCTCACGGATGTGGGATTCCGCCAGAAGCCATCATATTCTCTCTGAAATTTTGTTGTGTGGATATAGGGCGCGGTGGTGAACCTGTGCCTGAAATAGAGCAGTATGAGGCGGTCTGTTTGATGTTGTGGTGGCAGCCGTGCTACAGCCTGCTCGTGAGTTATCATGTTCCCGTCGTAGGTGAGGTCCCGAGAATCGGCCGACCAGTTGTGGGATGAAGGTGGAGGTGATAAAGCCGATTGAACGTCCGGCTCGGCCGCCAATACCCCCTGTATGTCCTTGATACTCTGGAGAATGGAGGCCCAGTGCGTGTTTCCAACGTAATGACTCTCACCCGGTCGGATGCCAGCATGAACGGGATTGCTTGGCGCGACCAGGCCAGGGGACAGGCTCGACTCAGAGTGGCTGTTCGCGTCGTTCCTGTGATCCGAACTAAGCGGCGTGTTGAGAGACGGCTCTGTAAATGCAGCACTGGTGACGAGCCCATGGACCATCTCCTCCAGCTTCCGCAAGCGGCTCTGGAGCACCGGCCGTGAGGCGGCCTCTTGTCTGACGGGAAGGTCTGACTGGGTTCGCGGCTCAGGATCCTTTGGCGTCCGCGCCGCGCGATTAACGTACTTGCAATCGGCAGCCTCCCCACTTTTGATGCAGCGCTCACAGGGCCTCTTGCGGTCGCATTTCACCTAACGTCAGGTTTAAGCCAGGGCGCGGCTCACGAGTGTCGGCGCGCGCCGAGAGTCAACTTACCTTGCGGGTCCTGCACATGAAACAGCTTACGGGCGGGCGGTTGCGTCGCTGGATCTTGCGCTGAGCGCCTTCAAAAGGCTGGGCACGGAAGACGGTGGTCTGGTAGCTGGGGGGTGCCGGTGGCCGTGCTGGTGCCGGAGGTGCTGCTGGTGGTGGCAGTCCGGGTGGTGAAGACTCCATCCTGGGACGGGAGCTTCGGGGTTAACTGCTGTCGCACCTAGACCGGAGGCAGGACAACAGCGGGCGGTCAACAGCGCATCGACCTCCAGGCTCGGCGGATGCTGCACTCGGCGCCGCACGTCGCGCGTAGGGGGATGGATGCGAGGGCGGATCAGTCGACACGGGACACGAATCGCATACCTGATGGCGTACCTGATGGCGATGCAATTGGGGACATGAGGGGAGGAGCCTCGGCCGCCACGACCTGTTGCACGAGACAATGACAATGCAGAGTGGAATCGTCGGTGGTCGTCGGAAACAAGTGGCGTGCGTCCGTGGATAAATCCGTGAGGATGAGGGAAAATGGGCCAGATCTGGATGCAACTGGGATCCCACGCCAAACTCCGAGGTGTGCGCTAGTGCACAGCAGGTCATCATCTCCGTTTCGAGAAGCCGATGTATCGTGCAAGTTGCTCGGTACGCGAAGCCGCCCGATCCACCGCGTAAGGTAGGTACCTGGTGCACCGAGCTATACCTAACCCCGGGGGGCGCAACTTGAGTAAGCGACGTCCAGCGACGCCCAGCGACGCCCGCAAGTACAGGTACGCGTCCAGGTACCCGTCCGCTACGCTTCATCCCAGGAGGTAGATCCCGGGATTTCTTCGGACTCTGTGGGATGTTTTCGCTCTCCATGCACCCGCGTAGGTACCTGCCAAGGTAGCCTTGGCCCCCAGGTACCTACCTACTTGTCCACGCCATAGCTAGATAATAACTAATCCACACACTACACACTACCTAGGTAATAAGCTGGCAAGCCGTTGGGCCGAAACAAATCAGCAAAGTCCGATTCGACGGAAATTATCACCGAGTTTGTCAGCAGGTTACTAGCTACTAAATATTGCTTCTCACTGCTGCGTGTAGCCGATTTCGCGCCGGCGCCTAATTGCGGTGAGCTCAATGTACTCATTTCAGCGCGGGGTCGGCGAGGACGAGGTGGACAAACAGCAAAGCACCTTTGTGCTTGTGTTATATCGGTGGCGTACGGCCAATTGGCACTCGCATACCTAGGTAGTAAAGAAGTTGGCTTTGACGCGACGACTCGAGAGACATTGTGACGCGTTCTCTGAATACCGGTACTAAGTTGACCAGCTTAAATTTGTAAGCGTAGAGTGAAGTGCCTCGGCCGGCCCACTCCTCTCGAGCCACCCGGTGCCATGGGTACCTAGGTAGGTAGGTAGGTACTTACCTCCTATTTGTATATGTCGTGCGACATAGCATAGGCGCGGTATTAACAACCTCTCTCCTTCAGCCCAGCTTCATAATAGAGACCGGAGACTGGGTACCTACTTCGTAGCAGGTGGTACGTAGTTGGTTTCATGAATGATTACCTTAGGTACCTAGTCGAAAAGGGAAAAGATGTGGTTTGCTAGCCCCGCGCTAAGCCCCAAATCCCACAACCACCGGGTGCGGGAGATAAGCCGATCCTTAACCCGATGAGCTACCCAAAGCAGTAATATCTATCCCCGATAGGGTCCGTTGTCTGTTCCATCGGATTCGCGTTATGCCATCTAACTCCTTCGCTCCTCGGCTAGTTATGGGGGAGATACGGCGCAGTCGATCAGAAAATGGTGAGCCCCATATGTAGATTTGCTAGGGGGGGTTGTAGAGAACTTACTATATAAGAAGACGTGGTAACAAGTGGTCCAGGCCGATGATGTAGCCAGACAATATCATCAAGCAATATATCTTACAGCCATCCCTATTTCTCGGAACCCGTTTACACTTAGTATCCTCTCTAAGTCTACAGTCATCATGGCAGCTGCGAAGGCTCTCGTTGTGCAATCCATCAACTCACCTACTAACATCGGGGTCACGGAACGGGACATCCCTACTGCCACACCAGGAACAGCAGTGGTCCGAATTTTGGCATCAACTATTGGCCCGGGGCACGGCTACCTGATCTCCCACGAAGTGCCTGGCTTTTCGTTCCCCGTGCCCAGTGTCTACGGGAGCAACGCCGTCGGTCGTGTTGTGTCGGTGGGGTCGGACGCTGTATCGATCAAGGAGGGCCAGCTCGTGGTTATCGATCCCTTCACCAGTGCCAGAGATGATCCGGATATTGAGATTGTAAGAATTTACCATATTGATGTTCCCGTTTTACCAACTTGAAGAGGATAATGGTTCTTATTTTGGGCTGGGAGTGACTCCCTTCTTTCCCTTCTTTCCCTCCTCGTTTTTTTGTTTCTTTACACAAGCCCTCGATATCACTTGAAAAAAATGATAATTACTGACTCCGAGTGCTTAAAAGATCGTTGGACTCATGGACAGCGGCGAGAGCAAGGCTAAGCAATTAGCCGAGGGCACATGGCGTGATGGCTGTTGGCAGACGCACGCCGTGGTCCCCCTCGAGAACGCCGTTGCTCTCGACGAGGAGGTCCTCGCCGGGAAACACGGGTACGCCATCGAGGAGCTGACCATGATCTCGCGACTGAGCGTCGCCTACGGCGCCATCTCCAACATCGACATCAAGGCGGGCGAGACTGTCATCGTCGGGCCGGCCACCGGCCAGTTCGGCGGCGCGGCGGTCGAGGTCGCCTCTGCCCTCGGCGCGCGCGTCATCGCGCTGGGCCGCAACCAGGAGGTTCTGGCGAAGCTCAAGTCTGCCGTTCCCCGCGTCGAGACCGTGGCGATCACGGGCGACGTCGAGAAAGACGCCCAGGCCATCCAGGCCTTCGGGCTGGCGGACGCCTTCGTCGACTTCTCGCCGCACACCCTGCACACCGAGCCCAGCCACATCCGGAGCGCCATGCTCTCCCTGCGCAAGCGGGGCAGGATCGCGCTCATGGGCGGCCTGGGCGGGAACATCACCATACCCTACTACCTGATGATCCTGAAGAGCCTGGAGGTCAAGGGCAAGTGGATGTACACCCGCGCGGAGATCAGGAAACTCGTCAAGATGGTCGAGATGGGGACATTGAAGATTGGGAAGGCGGCTGGGCATCAAGTGCATGGGACGTTTAAACTCGAAGACCACGAGACGGCGTTTGCGGTCGCGGCAAAACACACGGCCTGGGGGAGTTCTGTCATGTTTACTCCCTGATTGTGCTGAGACTTGTCATCGTCCCCAACCTCTGATGGACAAATCCCTAGCCACCGAGGGCATTCGAGATCACTCATGTATATTATATGCCATATATTTCTGGCTACCTGTTTCTAAGACATTGAAAGAGTAGTTAAAAGCTATCTACCAATATTGTGCGTTAGGTGGGCTCTACTATATTGAAGATGACTGGACGACGTGAGAGTGGCCAGACGGTAGTGAATCGAATAACGAGGTCAATTATGATATATCCCAAACTGTAGTTTCTTAAGATCGAGACGCGTTTTATGATAATCATTCTAATTAAGACTAATCCTTGCAAGGTGAGTTGGGAAATAAGATCCCCTACCTATAACTTGACGGCAACTGCAATAAAACCCCGTTTGTTATGGGTAAGTACAATCAGTTGTGGTTACGAGCATCTCATGATACATGAAAGAATATCTTCAATAAATCCAACGTAGCATATCTTCATCCACATTGACAGAGGTATTGAACTAACCACACGTAGGCTTATTTGATACCTCATCATTGTAAAAAGCCATCAGTACGCATTTGTCCCTCATCAATACTATACATGTAAACACTTTGAATGGAAATCGCTGGAACAGAAGGTACATCAGCAGAAGTCAGTCAGTAGAGTGTTAGGTATAGATGACGCTACCTGGTAACCATGGACTGTCTACAACCGGCCCCGAGCGTTTGCACTGCACCATCGACCATGGCAAGATGCCAACATATATCGGCTGGGATCAAGACGTGGTCCGTAGCCGCAGCGTTTCTCAGGTTCAACGGAATATATGCATGTGACAAGTTCGTTTCAGCTCTTGACAGTTCCCTTGTAATATTTGTGACGTCTAGCCCTCTGTCGTGAACCCAGGCTGATAACTCGACCTCTAAGATCTGCTTGCTCATTGAGTAAGAGCAAAGATAATACAACCTCGTGGTATCTACATAGCCATGCTGGTGCGCTGCATAGACTCTGAGGCAATAGCGCAAAGTCCTATATCCAAGAGTAATCACGTTGGGGGGGAAAAGTCGACTAAAGCACCGTGGAACACGAATTTCCAAAGTTACGGTTTCACGGGCAATGATGGCTTTTCTGCTTGCGCCTCAAAGCATCATGCAAGGAGGGAAAAACTCGTATCTTTTACCGATACCGATATAGGCCCCCTCCGAGCCACACCGACCGCATCAGAGCCGCACTCCGTGTTGGCACGCAACCGATGCGGTATGGTATCATCACATCTAAGAGGGTTGAACAAGTTCCGTTTTTTTCGTGGCGGTGACGAGAGGTCAGCGCAACTGTGTCATTCATTTCGACTCCTCTTGTCACCTGTTAGTTGGCTGCCTCTACGTATCCGGGCATCACCAAGCTTCTGTGATGGGGCAGAAGGACAAAGCGACGTCCAAACGCGGTCCAATGAGGAGCTGAGGGCCCGCGCTCCATACGAGGAAGCCATCTCCAATTGGTCGATGAACGACGAAGGAAAAGCCTTACAGGCAGGGGGAGGGGTGCGGGTGACGAGGTCCTCGATTGTGGAAATACACATTGCAGAAGGGCCGCGCTTAGGGTAATTATAAGGGGATCGAGTTTGGACCCCCCCTCGAGGTGCCAGAGCACGGTCTCCGGGTTAGATTAACGAGCTGACGTCCCAATAAGCCTCGCAGCCCCCGGACAGGTTGCAGATTGAGGCTGTACCTT
Organism: Xylaria palmicola; assembly: GCA_022385595.1. NCBI lineage: Eukaryota > Fungi > Ascomycota > Sordariomycetes > Xylariales > Xylariaceae > Xylaria > Xylaria palmicola. The sequence goes on from MU281411.1 coordinate 61,467, forward strand.
AATATAGCAACCTTCCCTAAAAATAAGTGTAAAACGGTCTTGCACATCCGTCCGGTCACAAAACGCACGCCACAGGCGAGCGCCTATAGATGAGGGTGGCAGGATCCGTCGGAACCCCACGATCTCGCGAGGTTCCTCCGAGTGGTGACATGGCGGCGGCGGTCGCTGCCTTAGGGGTTTGTCAACCCAATGGTTGGGAGATTATGGGACACCACCAACACGTGCATGATACATGACGATTCTGGGCTTTTCTGCGCCTAGAACTTGGTGTTCGAGGCTTCGAAGGGAGGGAATGATAGGCCCGTCCGGTCCTTGGCTGCCTCCGCGACAGGCCATTATGTGTGGTGTTGCGCGCTTGTGGGCATTGGCGGCGCTTCTCCAGACTGCACGCGCAAGGTACACCATCTCGACACCGTTTTAACGGTTTGTGTGCCTGTCCGCATGGCGGGCTGGTGCTCGGCAGGTATGGGTGGCACGTAGGGAGGCGGCGAGACGCCCATCTACGACCTGGCCAGCTGCAGGTACAGACCAGAGTCGTATCTGTATATGCGGGTGGCGGCCCAGTCGAGCGGCGTTGTGCGGCTCTGGGGAAGGATGTCGCACGATGAGGGCATGCGGGTGATCCAGAGCCGGCGGCAGGAGTGGCCATCTAGACGCCAATGCTGTGAGTCATGGCAGTACATGGCGTCGGGAGGGTTGAACTGCGCAGCATGGACGAGGAAGGATTCTAGAAAGCAGTCGGCAGCGAGCCACACCCCGTGGTGGTTGTTGGAGGGGGTTGAGAGAGCGCTTATGGCGGTGCGAGTGCGGGTGCTGGGCGGCTAATTGAGGCTAGCCATCGTGTTATTGGCGAGGCGCGGGCACGGATGCGCACGCTGTCGGGGTTGGCTTTCTTCGCTGCGTCGCGATATAGTGTGCTGATCAACTCTCTGCACACATGGAGAGCTCCGCCGACCTATGTGATTGCATGAAATATCAGGTAGCTGAGCTGTGAGAATGTGGTCGTGTTGATACAATACTGTATCTGTATCCCCTGGATTCCTACTGGGATGTTACGTAGATAGTTGAATTGCACACTACAACGGTAGCCTGGTTCCGTATAGGTGCAATTTCGCGGGTGGCTAGGTAAATAGTGGCCTAGCGCAGCTCCAAGCGCGGGTGTGAAGCGACATGAAACGTTGTGTGACTTCATGAGGTAGGTAGAATAGGCTGAGTAGACGTGTATACGTACTTTGGAGGTCTGTATCACCATTCTGACTGTAGCTGTATACAGCTTAGCGTAAACTAGTCTAGTATAATATCTAAATTTATCAAATACAACTACTCCATAGAGTCAGGTGGTATTTATTACGACTGATCTACAACTTTGAAGTAGATAGTTAGGTAGGTTGGTAGTCCCGAACCAATACAGGCTTCCTAATGTACCTTTTAAGAGGAACATAACTACCAAGTACCTAAGTTAGCATTGAAGAAACTGCCATTGGACCAGGTTAGGTAGACTACAAGCACGCACCCTAACTCATGCTGACATGATATGTCATGTGATTGGAAGGGTACATGTAGCGAGCTACGGACTGGATCAGGCAACTATCCCGCCGATTGTCGATGCTCAGCTGGCATGCTTCGCAGCCTCCTTCCGCTTTCCGGCGTGGTGAGTCTACACCGTCGCCCTGCCCAGGTTCGTGTTGGGGGCAGCGATGCTTGTCCTGTTGGTGCACTTTTGCCAGCGACCCGCAGGACCGAATCCTGCCCGAGCCGGCTGACCATGGGAATCCCAACGCTGCATACGCTGCATCCAGGGCACCCGTAAATGCCGGTGCGTGTTACCGAAATCTGCTGTGGAATTTCAGACGGCACCCTGGGCGCTGTGTTATACCCCCAGCAGCGAGCGCCACCGCGCGCGGATAGGATCATTCTAGCTGCCTACATATAGTAGGTGCACTCCTTATTCTGCAAGATAAGGTATGGTACAATACCTACCTGGCACCCCGTGGCCCGTCGGTGGCTCATCTCTCTCGGCCGGCACCCTTAGTTGACGTCTTCCGGTTGTGTGGTTCAGCAAAACTGCGCTTGGGCAACGCCGTACTCCCCTCTCGCAAGCCATGGCATCGGTAACAAATCATCGGCTCACCCAAAGTGGCACGCGCGGATGAAAAGGGCCAACACTGCCCGGGCTCGGTGTCTGCGCGGTTCGCGCACGTGCCCGCCTGGCGCGACCCTTGTTCCTACTTAGGCAGTGTAGCCGAGTTGTCTTGGATTTAGTTCCCAGCATCGCGATCCTCGTAAATGCCTGCGAGTGGGCAGCGACGCTTCGTTTTCGTGTCACCCCCTCGACGGCGCCAGGGGATTCGCTCTACGATCGACTTGTGCCACGCAGCAGGCGGGCCATCTGCTCGACTATCATGTGAAGAGGCGCTTCTGCCTCGGCGTTGAGATCATTTGGGGGCATCAGGCCGGTCGTGCTATGTCATACTACTATACCTAGTTGCTATAGGCTGCACAGGAGCACAGCAGGCGAATGTCAGCCTCGAATATGCTTCCAACATGATCTTCACCGCCAACTCCTCTTCGGCAGGCTGTCGTTACTCATGGAAACCTGTAAACCTTATGCGCGGCGTTCTATTTGGACCTATGGGAGCGGAAGTGACAGTGTTATATGCACCTTGGGCGCGATTTATGTCTCTTTCTTGCCGTCCCCCCTCTTGAACCCCTCCATTGAGGCTGAAGTTGGCTTGGAACATATTCGCTGGGGTCTAAAAGAGCTCAGGGGGGTAGTGCATGATACCCAATGGGGTTTGCTGTTTTCCCACAGAACATGTGAGGGAAGGCTAACACGTAGTTATTGCACTGACTGGCAGCGAGAGATTGAAGCATCGGAAGCCGTTTCCGACTTCTCAACCTACCTAGGTAGGTTTTCCCTTGTTTGTCTCGCCAGATGCAATAGTTTGAGACGATGAGGGGTGAGAAAGTGAGCCCTACCGGCTTCGATGCAAGGTCAACGCCGCCCGCCACCATAGCTGCATACCCTGTGCATCCTGTGCATCACTTCATGCAAGCGCTCATCACATTGCCTGGGCGTTTGTGATAGCCAGGTTGCCGAGGCGCCAATGCCCTCCTCGGACTCCTTAGAAATACTGGGCTAAGTTAGAGTAAGAGGGTTTAACAAAGACGTGGCAAGCCTGAATGCTTTGCCTGCTTCCACTGTTTGTCAGGCTCTAAGCCTTCGTGGGACAGCTATGAGCTGGTGATGAGAGGCGACGGCCGTTATAGTAGCACGGCCGGTCATTTCTGACATCTCCGAACTCTGTTGGCGCACGACAAGCGCTTTACGAGCCAGTCACCTCGGGGGTGTCATAGGGTTTAGAAACGGTCGCGGAAACACAAACTCCCAGGTCCAACCATCCGATGGACTACGGGGACAGCCCTGGGATCGCATGCGTCCAACTGCCGCCGCGACACAGAATTACCGTGGTCGCGAAGCTGAGATGACAGACGTCCTTTTCATTTCCGGGTGATTCGCCGTTGTCCCTATGCGGTTCTGCGTATGCGCTTGCGTGCCGATTGCGACTGCAACTGGGCCAGGTGCACAACGGTCGTGTTCGACGGCAGTGTTACAAAATTGCGTTGGCCACTGCAAGCTATCTATGCAATGTATTCGAAAAACGTGTTTTTTTAAGCGACTCGGCCAAACCATCAAACAAACCCACCCCTTACGGCAGGTCAGCCAGATGGTTGCAGCAAGGCCTGGAAACGGTAAGTACAACACACGTCTACTGTATACGTACTACATAGCGAAGGACAGCGCCGTTTTACGAGGAGCTTACAGCTAACAACAAACGGGTCCGTTTGCTTCGCCATTTGTTTCGATAAGAACACCGAATTGTCCAGCTGCATATATCCTCTGCCAGTCATACCTGACTATCCGGGCAGGACCCGGGCGGATGCCTATAAGACCACGGCACTATTAATAGGAGTGCTCTTGAAGGCCCGGGTACATCGCTCGGCTAACGCGAAATACCCAATCACATTGGGTAAGTCCATGCAACGACCCAAGGCCAGTTCGAGACAATTGTGACAGAAGGATAGGTGCATGCGCCAGTAGGCTACCCAGACCAGGTACCTACCTGTTGGAAACGCACGCTTGTCGCTTCTCGGCGGTCCTGGATGCTCGAAATCACACGCCCGCGTCAAATCGCATAAGCCCTCTTGGCACATCCCTGCCCTCTTCCGCCCATTGGCTGCGACTAAAGGAAAAGCTAAAATGGTTGCATTCGACACTGCAAGCTGTCGGCAATGACTTAGAAGCAGGCAGGCAGGCAAGGCCTGGGGGTGTAATGCTTGTCGACAATGCTGGAACACTGGTTTGTCTAGGAGGAGAAATAAAACAACACACAGTCCAGTGTAAGACAATCTCACACGTCTCCTCCTAGTTAGCGGTAGTAATATGACGGTAACGAAATTACATGGTAGGTATTCCCGGACTTACGTACGTCATGGCTCGGTCCGGTCTGCTCCCATGTAACCCGCAGGGTTGAATTGGAACTACTAAAAACAAATCTGGACAGACCCATCAGGCTACCTGGCTCAGGTGATTCTTTCCATCATCGTACCAGGTGTCAAGAGATTATTTATGCAGATTAGCCTAGGTTAACCTAGTGCCTGGAACACCATTGCTGACCCTCTCAAGCCACGCTGCTGGTGCTGATGGCGATCTTGCCCGTTCCAAAAGGCGTTAACACGCTTCTCTCCGGGCCGAAGACTGCTGCGCCTATTGGCACTGATAGACGTCGTGAGTCGAAACCAGCGAATCGGGCGACGCATCTCTGGCATCGCAGCCACGCTCCGGTGTAACGCTGGACGGGGGGTCTCTCACCGGGAGGAGTGGGCGACGACAGGACCTGGGACGTCGACAACTAGTCCTGGGGGGACGGCGGCTGGACCGGGGGCATCTCATTGGGCTGTTCGCCGCCTGCGTCGTTCGCCCTGCTACCGCTCTTCCGGGTGGGCTGTTCTGGCTCTCATCAGCCTTCACTGGGAGGCTTGGTTTTGCCAGGACTTCGTCTTCGGTCTGTTATGTGTAAGAGAGAATACGCTGCATCGGTGTCGCGCCGCTCGCAACATGTTCTACCTGGGCATAGGTATGGAACTCTCAGCGGCGCATGTCGCGCGCACAGGATGACGCATCGTGCGTGTAAGAGGGAGCTAATTTTGAAGGGCCATGATCGACCATTTGACAGACACGGGCGCGAAATGAGCACTAACAAGCGCCATGGGGAGCACATCACCCCACCGCACGGTGAATCGGAGAAGCATGAGAGATGGGCATGGCATGCTGTGTGTGTATGTATGCTGCTATACCGGCGATATCCTGCTATACCTCTCACTGCTCACTGTCGCGATGGGCAGAGACGGCGGATGGCGGATGGCGGATGGCGGATGGCGGAGAGGAGGTCGCGGCCTGGCTATACTTCCCTATAGTCGGTGATGTACATGTGGAGGCGCATGGTGATTATGTGTATGGCAGGCATATTCAGGTAACTTGCATACATCTACCTACATCATGGCATGCAGCCTGCTGGTCGCAGGAGGGACGATGAACACTCCCATCCGAGTACGTACCTCTGCCCATCACCCACGATGCATGCATCCAGGCACACGATTGGCCGGGCTGTGGAACGTGTGGATGGGCCGTGCGGTGTCGTGCGGAATGGCACCTCTCTCTTCTCCTCTGCAACCTTACATAGTGGCAGACCTATCGGTAATACCCACATGCAGTATCTCTCCCCCGTCTCCTCCTGTCCCTCCTCCTGTCCCTCCTTGTCCCAGGCCCGACTGCAACTTGCGCGATGTTGCTCCATCTGTCCACCCACATCAGGTACCTACACACCTGCAGCACACATACTCCACGTACCTGTCCAGTGCACTCCCATGCATGTACGTACGCCAAGTCGGTGGCATGGTGGCAGCACTGTTCCTGTCAAATCGCCCGGTGCTGTCGCTCTCGAAGATGAGTCGAGGTCATGTGTATGTGTAGCGCTGTACGTGCTTTGTGCCTCGTGTGCCAATTCCGTCCCACGTCCCGGTACGTACCATGTGCCTGCCCTATGCTGGGCAGGCAGGTACTGTAGGTACTTGGCCCGCAATTGGTACCCAAGTACCTCCGTACCTCCGTCCCCTACCGGGGCGTCGCTTGCGTAAGCCACTGAGAGCGGCCTGCGCTTTTCTCCAGCTCGCTTCCGGGTTCATGTTTTTGATTAATTCCATCACCACCCCTCCCCCCCCTTCCCCTTCGAAGAACCCCCGTCACACACACACCCCGGCGGTACTTTAGCGACTTGTACCTGGGCGACCCCCCCTCTCAAGCGCCATGCCGCCTGTAATTGGGCCTCCATCTGGGCCGCCCAGGGTCCGTCGATCTCATCCTGTACGCACACGTATAAGACGTACAAGTACGTAGTAGTGCGCTTACTTAGTCTCTTAGCAGCACCTACTTGTATTGAAGGGCATCCGCCGAAACGCCCTTAGGTAGTCTCTTGGTGGGCGTCGTCTATCCATAATCCAGGTACTATTAGTCTTGGTCGTCACTGGGTTGGGCTGGGTTGGGTTGGCCTTCATTTTCTTATTATTACTTGTATAAGTAAATACGTTACTGAGGTACCTACCTCCCCACGTACCTACCTGCCCACAAGTGGCCTACTTTCTGCTATAAACGGTACCCGTCGACCTTGGTATTTTGTCGGCAGCCCTGTGCTGTGCTGCATGCTCGCCTGTCTGTTGCTTGCACCTGCCTAGTACTTACTTGCTGTCTTGGCCTTTGGTCCCGTACCCTTGTATCGGTTCCCGCCCTGCATTGCTGCTGCCGCGGCCGTTGGTTGGTGTTGCTGGCGACCTGTATCTCCGGGTCCGCTCGCCTGTCGCGCTCTTGTGGGACTGGGGACTTTGAGCTACCTACTCGCAAGCTCACTTACTCACATACGCACATACGCACATGCATACATGCCTATAGTATCTGACCCTTAGCTACCGCTCACTACCTACTACCTACCTCTACCTCGCCTCCTAACCCCCGAGCCGCCACCGCTGTCTCTCCTCTCTCGCTGGACTGTCGGTGCTGCCTCGCTCGGCCTCTCTCATCCTCCGTCTCGCCGTGCATCGAGCGACGCGGATCTCGTGACGAGGATATCGTCGGCCCTGGCGCCAGCTTCTGTCCTCCGCTGTGCTATATCTGCCGACCCAGGATCTTGTCCCTGGGCGGATAACAGAACGGGTCTGCCTGCCTTGCTTCGGCCACACCGTTCGCTTCAGCAGACGCTGGCCCTCCGTTAATCGCGCGTCAAATCCCAAGCGCGAGTTCGTCCCTTGTTGTTCAACGTGACGAGGTTTCGTCCATCCACCCTCATCGCGCCAACACCCACCGCTCGCCACCCTGCCCGCTGTGAGATCTACCCCAACTCGCCCACCCCCATTGATCCGTTGGCTCCTGTCGTTGTCTTGCTCCGCGAGTCGCATCGTCGGCTGGGCCACACGGGGAACCGCCTCCAGTGCCCTTCTACGCATTTGGCTAGCTGGGTTTCCGGCCGCGTGGGCGGGCTCCGATACAACAGTCCTGGCCACACCCCCCCGGTCGTCTCGTCGTCACCTAGGCAGGCGAAGTACTCGCAGTCGGGGCAAATTGTTGGGCGCAACTCGCGCGCGTGCTTACCACCCAGTATACATACCACACCGCAACACTTCGCTGCATCGTACCGTACTGCGTCTGCCAGGTACGTCGCTAGCCCACGCACGCCAGCCAGCCCCAGCCTGGTATACCCACGTCGTATTACGCGGGTGATTGGGAAGGGGGGAATAACGGTTTGCGCACGCCCGCTTTCCTGATAATCCCCCGCGCTTCCGCTTCCCACGGGTGAAGATCTCTACCTGCAGTATTCGCCATTGTTCCCGTCCACGCGCGCATCATCCTGGCCCCCATATTCCTGTCTCGACTGACGTCGCTTTTTCATTTCCCCTCGGCGTCTAGATACGACGGACCCGTTGCGGCAAATTGAAGGGGGCCTCATATCATTTCAGATTTGCCCGGGAACTGATTGGCTTGGCTAGCTGCTGTGACCTCAACCGCAAGAAGGAATCGGTGCGCAGGCTGCATCTGAATAACTTGCCTGCACAGCGGACGCGCGACTCAGCCGCGCTGTGAATGCCTTTTGAAGGGTGTCTTGGAGGCTTTTCATCCACGGGGCTCAACTAAACTTCGAATATTTTGTGACGGCTGAGTTTTCATGCACTTACCCCGAGGACTCTGGACAACGGCATTGTTGGACGAACTATGGCAGCTTTCACCGCCCTTAATGGAGGCGACTCTAAGGCCTCAGACGGGGCAAGCGGGAGTCCCATAGCAAGACATGTTGGCCCAGAGGATCGCTCCGCTATTCAAGTCACCAGCCAGGAAGCAACCACTGGTAATATCTCTGTCACGCAGGCAGAGCAGGGCGCCAGCTCTGGGCCAGAGCGGGCGCATTACCAGTCTAGAAACTATCCTGGGATCGAGGGGACACACAAGCGCAAGCGATCACTTTCAGTTGAACGACCTCGTGAAGCAGCAACCACTCAGGATAAGGAGCAAGGGTCTCAGATAGAATCACGGGGAGCATATGAGGTGTCGTCACGAGAGCGAGACTACAGACATTACGGAGAGGATCAAAGGGAGCAGGGTGACTCGTGGTACTCACAGCAGCAATCTCGAGATGATCGAATTGTATACGAGTCGAGAGATCCTACAGGGCCTGTCCCTACACAGACTGATGACCAGCAAGCTGGAGATACCCTTCGGAGAGCAGCAAGTCATGCAGATTCTGGCCATGATTATTCAGCTACGAGCCCTGATGGTGATGATAGTTCCATGCTTTATAGCGGTGCGTATTCGCAGGATCAGTCGAGGGATCCAGTAATTCAATCGGACCCCAAAAAGCGAAAACGCAACTTTAGCAACAGGACCAAGACTGGCAAGTATACACCTTTTGATTTTGACACACATAGCTCCGCAAAACCTGCTAACCTCTGTGAAGGTTGCTTAACTTGTCGCAAGCGTAAGAAGAAGTGTGATGAATCGAAACCTGAGTGTGCGTTTCCTGGTTACCAGATCGTCGACTAAGGAAAAATTGTTTACTAAATGAGCACTAGGTACCAATTGTGTTCGTGGCGGCTTCGTTTGTTATGGATATGTCAACCAAAGGGGACCACCAAGGATGGAAAATAAACCTGCAGCCGTTCCGCTTGAATCCAAAGATCCCAGCTATGTCCCACCCGGTGCTTATGGAATGCCCCAGCCCAGTACCTATCCCAATCCGCCGCCTGCTCCTGCTCCCAAACGCGACTCGGTCTCGTCATATCGTGGTCCGTATCTTCGGCTGGAAACTTCCCAAGCACGGTCGGTCACAACAGATGATGATAGACCTACTGCTTCGACCATTCCGACGGCATCCGTTGTCAGCTCTGTCATGAGCCCGGATAATAAGGGGTCCGCCTTCTCAGCCTATTCAAGCGCTGCAGCCAATATGTTTCCAACCCCTATAAGCGCCATCACACCCAGCATGCAGCAACTGAAGACGCCAAACATCGAGCGGCCTCGAGAATATCAGAGAGTACCGCCACTACATGACATCACCCGGACTGAGCCTGACAGCAGCCGGCCTGAGACGCCTCGCCCCGGGTCGTTACCCCAGATGAACGTTTTAGAACCGACTCCCCCAGCTACCTCCGGATCTCAGCCACCTTCTAGCACCGACCCACAAATAGCAGCTCAGCTAGCCTTGTCGCATACGCAGTATCCTCCTAGCAACAGCAAACCCAGGACGCAGAAAGAGGAAATGCTTTTAGGCAGAGAGTACTATCCGTTTGACACGGAGCTGATGTTAGAACGCCAAAGGTGTAGTGCCGCTTGTTGGCGATTCAATAATTCGACTAATCCAAATACCGGAGTGTCCGCAACTGAGCGGTCACGTCTTTTCCGAGAGATACTAAACCCGCGGGAACCTATTAATATCTCGCCTGAACTGTTATCATCCATCACAAGGGCCGGACGCGTCGGTCAAGAGGTGGTAGTCGAGGCACCGTTTACGTGCGACTATGGGTACAATATCACGATTGGGAACAACGTAATGATTGGTCGGAACTGTACAATCCTTGACCCCGTGGAGATCAATATTGGCGACAATTGCATCATCGGCCCCAACGTCACCCTTCTTGGAGCTACCACTTTCATGGACCCAAAAAAACGAATGGGCAGTAAGAGCCCTCAAATAGGTGCATACATCATCATCGATGAGGATGTATGGATCGGCGCCGGGGCTATCATCCAACACGGTATCCGAATTGGAAGGGGTGCTTCGGTCTCTGCTGGAGCGGTAGTCGTCAAGGTGAGATGCATATTACTGGCCCCTAGCTTTTGGTACCTCTACTGACTAGTATCCCAGGATGTCCCTCGTTACACGGTTGTGGCCGGCAATCCCGCCGAATTCAAATCCATTATACATTAGCAAGAGACATGTGGGAAGATTTGTCCATTTCCCTTGTCTCATTTGCTTCTTTCTTGCAAAGTTTATGATACCCAATGTTTCTTTTCATCCCCTTCTCTTGTATAAATGACTCCCATTTTCTATTTTACACGGTCTGTTTCTGAAGATATAGATGAGACTCCGTCGGGCTCGAGTGTAGCTCCTTAACCGTTCTGCATATTGGGTGGCTTTTTGTTTTTTATTCGTGTTTTGTTTATCTCATTCGCATACTTGCTGAGTTGGATCACTTCGACTCATGCAAGGAAGGAAAGTCTGACACACGCGGGAAGGAAAATTTTACGGAACTCGCTAAGGGGTGTATGAGGCACGTGGACAGTGACCATGGAATTCTTTTGTCTAGGATTTCAGAGCCCATTGATCGAATGAATTGAGGCGCTGTATCCCCCCCCCTTTCAAGATTTAATCCTTTGCATGGATTAGACGGGAGAAAAGAAAAAAAAGAAGGGAAGCTGAGTGCAAGCATATTGCCGGGCGACTCGGCCACGGGGCATTTTTAGTTTAGCATGGCGGCGCATACATAGTATAGTATAGATAACCCTGTGGCCTCGACATACCCCAGAGAGAAATGTATTAGTTCTTTTGTGAGAGAGGCCCCGGCTCTTGGCTCATCGGCTTTTCACGGTGCTATTTTATTTTATGTATTTGTCGCGCGTTTGTGCCAAAGGTACGATTCGTGAGATTGAGCTCGCGCAGTTTACAGCAGGTACCCTCAGGGCAGGGCGGAGACGCTTGACTTAACAAGACGATTAATCTATAGGGTGCTCCAGGACGTCTGCTATGACGCAATTACCCTCGATTTGAAGATTTAGATCATCTGAATGACTACCTAGGTACTTAATATGCATGCAAACCTATAAATGCGGATGATAGTGAGTGGGTGGAGGATTTATCCAGCTTCTTGAAACTGCATGATAAAACCTGTCCTCTATCCCCATCATTCTGCTTGAGCTTTACTTGAGATGAATCGAGGGGATTCCTTAGTGACCTGCAGCTTCTCTCTTCAGCCTTTTGACGATGAACTTTTTAAGAGAGGGCTAACTATAATTTTGCTATTATACACGGTGATAGGAACACCCAAATCGTGTTATGGGATATGGTGTAAGTCTTAGCAAGGTTCGAAATATAGGAGTTGAAGACTTCGCATGTCTTGCCCAGTAAACTGACACCCTAAACGAGGGCGGTCTACCTCTTCGGACGTTATAACCCTCCTTCGCTTAATTACCGAGTTTATCTATCATCAACCAATAGTTAGATTCATAAATGAATCTCATGTCACTGCATTTGGGCATTATCTATCTATCAATCTACATGAGCATCTGTATCAACACCCGAGACATTCGGGTGCTTCCATGCAGAGCTGGAGGGCACTAACTGCCCCCCGGCATGCAAGTGAGCCCTGTCGACGGCCAATTACAGCGCTGCTCAATGCCCGGTTAGGGCAAAAAGAGGCACCCCCCACCGGACAGCCAGGCAGGATCCCCACAGCGGCTAGCGCTCCGGGATCGGGCGGGGACTTGAAAATCGCATTCACTCATCGGCCGCGAATTCACACCCACTCCTCGAGCGTGGGATCGAGGAAGAGCTTCCGCCGAACGAAGAATACCGAGCGAAGTAATAACGCGATTTTTCCTCACAAGACCAAGCGAGCCTCATCCCAGCCACCCCAATTGTGAGAAAGCATCCGAGTCGCGGTCTCGTCACCATGGAGTCCTTCACCATCCGGACGCCGTGTTCCTCCGCCAACATCGGCCCCGGGTTCGACGTCATCGGCCTGGCGCTGTCCATCTACCTGGAGCTCCGGGTGACCATCGACCGGTCCAAGCCGTCGTCGGAGCACCCGCTCAACTGCAGAATCACCTACCAGGGCGAGGACGAGGGCGAGGTGCCGCTAGATCCCTCCGCCAACCTCATCACGCGCGTCGCGCTGTACGTCCTGCGGTGCCATGACAAGCGCGCCTTTCCCGTCGAGACCCACGTGCACATCGTGAACCCCATCCCCCTGGGCCGCGGCCTGGGCTCGTCCGGCGCCGCCGTCGTGGCCGGCGTGATGCTCGGCAAGCAGGTCGGCGGTCTCGACCACCTCGACGACAGCCGCCTCTTCGACTTCTGCTTAATGATAGGTACGGGGGCGTGATTAATTGCATGGCCGCTTTTTTGCCCTGCATTTTACTACCAACGCCGGACCAGACAGAAGCTAACTGCTGACACACCTATAGAACGTCATCCCGATAATGTGGGCGCCGCCCTCTTTGGGGGCTTCGTGGGCACGTATCTCAAGCCCCTCGCGCCGGAGGATGTCGCTCGGGTCGAGATCCCGCTCAGTGAGGTGCTCCCCGCACCGGCTGGCGGCCTCGACACGGGTGAGCGCCCGCCCGAGCCGCCTCACGGGATCGGACACCACATCAAGTTCCCGTGGGCCAAGGAGATCAAGGCCGTGGCCATCATCCCCAATTTCGAAGTACCCACGGCCAAGGCGCGCGAGGTGCTGCCGAAGGAGTACCCCAGACAGGACGTCGTGAGTTAGCTTTTCCACACACACAAGACCCCTTTCCCTTCCCTTCCCCTCCCGCATGGGATATATATACGCCCCGACTAAATTTCATTGCGCGCGCGCGCGCGAGAAACAGACGTTCAACATGCAGCGCATCGCCCTGCTGCCCGTGGCCCTGGGGCAGTCGCCGCCGGACCCGGAGCTCATCAACCTGGCCATGCAGGACAAGCTGCACCAGCCGTACCGGCAGACGCTCATCCCGGGCCTCGGGGAGATCGTCCAGTCCATGTCCCCCGGCACCCAGGCGGGCCTGCTGGGCGTGTGCCTCTCGGGCGCCGGCCCCACGATCCTCGCGCTGGCGACGAGCCACTTCGAGGAGATCGCCGAGCGCATAATAGCCCGCTTCCGCCGCGAGGGCATCGACTGCCAGTGGCGGCTGCTGGAGCCCGCCGAGGGCACGCGGGTCACCAGGACATAGGGTGGCGTGCTCCCGCCGACCTTCTGCGGCTCGTTTCTCCCCCCCGCGAATTTAAGGAGGTACCACTAGGTAGTAAAACGCTAGCGACATCCTACACAACCCGGCGCGTGGGTTAGTCTCTGTGCGTACTACCTACCTACTCTTTCGTACCAACCAAGGTAGACCAAGACTATCGACGGCATTTGTCATGATGGTCGCTTAGCATGGGGGGCGGGGAAAACGCCGCTTACGTCTCGTAACGTCACAAAGTTTTTTTACGCGATGCCCCAGGCTAATGCGAAAATCGCGATTTGTCGGGTAGCCGAGAAAGCAAGGAAGCGGATGGTTTTTTTTTTAATCCTCACAGGGCGTCTAGAAGAGGAAAGGATTATTATTATGATATTGGGATGGATTCCCGCTTTTTCGGGCTTTGGTCTGCCTGCATCTGCATTCTAGCATAAATATAAATAACTAAAACGGGTTACGGGCAAGGACAGAGAGAGAGAGAGAGAGAGAGAGATCCATCTTGTCGGGGAATACAAGGGTCTGATAGGAAGGAAGGAAATCCAAAAGTGCGCTTTTTTCCCAAGGCATTGCCCCCGCCCGCGCGGGCGGGCGCCGCGGCGGGGGGGCGCGCGCGGGGGGGGCCGCGG
>MU281411.1:85253-152404 GCA_022385595.1 Xylaria palmicola
GCCCCCCCCCCCCCCCCCCCCCCCCCGGCGCCCCCCCCCCCCCCCCCGCCCCCCCGCCCCCCCGCCCCCCCCCCCCCCCCCCCCCCCGTTGAGGTCCTGGCTTGTGGTCCGTGAATGAAAGGTCGGCGCGGCTATACGCAGCTCCTCAGTTCCCCGCCGTCGTGCCGTCGGATCGGATAGTCTTTCACACGTCGTTCCACGGCACATGCGCCCTCGTCGCCTTGGGATGCGATGGGTAAGGCCATTTGCTGAACCTCTGCAAACGCTCCCAGGGCCCGAGGCCGGTTCGGACAAGGCGTGCGAGACAGCGTCGCATCGTGGCTTTCATACAGCATCCGATGCCCTTCCAACCCCAGTTCTGCCCCTGATCCGCTCGGCTATCCAATGCACGATACCTTCGCTGGGAAGAGCTCGCTTTCGCTCTCTCTCTCGCTTGTTCTCTCTACCGTGATTACCGGTAATATCGATTTGGTGCCATCTGTGGCGTGGTTGGATGTAGCACGCTTTCGCCGGTGTAGACAGGCAAAGCCACATAATCTTTGTAAGCACTTCCCCTCAGCGCAGCACTCCGAGATAGTACGCGACTCGTATAGATTTGCTAGATTGTAATGTACGTAGTAACCTACCTACCCATGTGAAAACCCGTAAGTAAAACCATCCCTGCTCCGTTGTTCCGCCGCCGCTACCTTGAAAACCGCGATTCCTAGAGAGTACAGTGCAGAAATACAGAGAAAACCCAAGACCGTTGTGACGATGAACCCCCTTTCCCGGCTTGTCCGCCCTCCCCGAACGGCCTTGAAGGCTTTAGCTTCAACCCGTATAAATGCCCTAAAAGCAGTAGATTTACTCTTCCCCCCCCCCCCCCCCCCCCGCGTGTGCCGTGACTCCCTCAATGCCGCGTGCTCCGAGATGTCCTGGAAGAGCTGTGCTGGTCCCTCTTCCCGCCCTTCTTGTCGCTCTTCTTGGGGTCGCCGGCACCTGAGCTCAGGCCGCTGTTGCCCGACCCCTGACTCTCGCTCAGTTGCCGGTAGTCGACGTTGGATAGCAATTGGATGAAGCTGTTATTGCACCCGGGGCATCTCGTGCCGCTAAACACGCACGTCAGCTTATAGAACAGTGATAGGGAAGAGCAGAGGTCACATACTTTCTTATATGATGATAGCTCCCGTGGCACTCTCCGCACAAGATAGGTCTGAGATCGCTGGGGCCGATACCAGGAACCTCTTCTTGTGGTTGTCCGTAAACGCCCCAGGTTCTGCTCGGTTGGCAAGACATAATAATATCGGGCGAGCGTATCAAGGCTATTATTTCGTATGGGGAACTGCAACCTCCAGCTTGAGCTTTTGTCGAAGTGTGTTTGAGGGGTAGTTACTCTTTCACTGAAAACTGTCCCCTCGTCTACGGGGTGCTTGAGTTGCCTTATATGCTCCAGCAACCAGGATCATCATGATGAGCAAACGTCCTGTTCAACCCCGGGTTATCTATCCCATGACATGACAAAACTCGCCGACCCAGAGTCTTTGGTTACCCAACGCCGCTCACCAAGAGGTGATACGGGTATGTTGATCCGGCGACCCGACAACGGTGATTCGAGCCTCCAGTTGGCGCCTTTCCGGGGCAGAAACGAGGCGACACGAGGCCGCTGAGATCCTCCAAATTCAATATCCGACAATCATTATATTCCATGGCGGAAGCTGACCAAAGCTGTACCACTACAACTTGTCATCTGACCCCTTTCCAGCCTTAGTCAAATGAATCAATAATGCTGGGCCGTCGGCCGGTGATGAGGCAAAGGATTGTGCGCTGGAATTGCTCTCTCCGGTTCTTCTTCTCCCTCCTTGAGTCTTTTATTGTAATCTGTCTCGCCATCGCGTTTCCAACCTCTTCTCCTCTTCTATCCTCTATAACGGCTATATGATGCTTCATGTGACAGATCTAGCATGTCTTTGCAATCAGCCTTCCGCTCGCGCCGTCGAGTCCGATGCCACGACGGCTACCCGCATCAGAACCTTCACACCGGGTTGCCCCTGGCCATTACCCATGAACCACGTAGTGGTCGCTCGAAAACAACCGCTGAGCGATCGTTGGTAACGTTGTGAAGAGATACAGAGACAGCCGATTCATAGAAATCTGTCTTCTGATGAATTCTTCAAAGACGTACCGGCTCGGGCTAGGTCTTAACGATGCGACTATTGAAGCATGACCAGACCGCCTACGTCTTTCATGTGTGACTATTGCGGTCCTTAATCGCTCGTGGTACCGACGTCGTACCCCATACAGGCTTATTAGTTTACCGGTCGGGTCGACGCGTTATCTTGTCTAACCCGGCATCGTCTGATGTGAATCTCCCGCCATATGTCGTATGAGGTATTCATACATAGTCAGCTTGTATCTGATATGTAACTGCTATCGCTGGGAGATACTTCGGCCGGGGGCGCACGATGTGTATGAACAGGGTGAAAGCGGGTGCTCCCGAAGGGAAAGAGTTCTGCTTTGCTCCCGGCCGAGCAGCGATAGACAGAGATCCCCCGCTTTCTAAGATGGCGCGGGGGATGGCGAGATACCTAGTTGCGCTCGCAGAAGCTTCCTTCTCGGGCTCATATGCAGGGCGCCGGGAGTCTATTCCTACGGGTGCGACAACGACACGACCTTTTCCCGCAACCCGGTGTATCCCCGGCACATGTGAAACGACGTCATGGATACTCGACGAGAGTTGAAAAGTTATCAATCGGGCCAACAGGACGGAGAATGTCTCCGGACTGCCATGCCCAGCCCAGTCTGCTCGGCCCTACTTTCCCCATCACGGGAATCGGCGCCTCGTCTGCCACGTCTGTATGCTGTGCTTCCGACATGTATAATGTGGCTGCCTTATCTGCTCGCGTTTCGCTCCCTCTCAGTCGACCACGCCCACGGCGCGCTGCCAACGTGTCGCTGTCGGTAAGAGTTGCGACGTTCCCTCCGTTGCCTTCTTCAGGCAACACATGCATGATAATCGACGTGAGCATCAGGCATTGGCCAGAGAAAATACTCACCGGGTCCAAACTTGGCGCGATGACAAAAAGGGAGGGGGGGTAAAACAGAAGGGCGCCACACACGACAGCAATGGTCCAGCTGGGGTGGCATTCGACTCGAATCTTTGCCCGAACACTTCCGGTAGGACCTGGGGGAACGGGCGCTGTCGGGCCTATAAAACGAAACCAAGATTGGATATTATCGCCATCTAGATTCGGAAAATCCATCTGTTTTCGGTCATCGGCGGTTACAGGGGAGAGGAAGAAAGTCATAAACTAATGTAACCAGCACTCTTTCCCCCCCGAACCCAAAAAAAAAGAGCTGACTGCTCGGCCCGCATCTACCATTTACGGTCATATTTAGCACGCTTGAAACTGACATTTGGAAACGAGGTATAGCACTGCTGTCTGTACCGCAGAGATGAAGTCTTCTGGAAGGAAAGGTTTATTAGTTTCTACTGAAATCTCCGCGCGGCGAGTGCTAGTTGAAACAAGAAGGCGTAAAGCCATGAGATACCAATAGGAAAGACAACGGGATCAAGTCGTGGGAATATGTAGCTACGGGATACCAGACGAAGAACACCCTCAACAAGGCCAGTATAAATCCTACAACGCCATCGCAACTAGAACACTCCATTGTGACACTTTATTGCGTAGTGGCCCCTACAATGGGCTTGAGCATTTGCTTCCCTCGTCAACCATAACGCCAATTCCACCTGGAAACGCCGCGAATGCCAGGTTCACCTGTCAATATACCATCTGAGCCATTGCTTAGTATTGCAACACCAGGTGCGAAATGGCATAGATACTGCCAGTGCTCATAGAACAGGAGCGGTATTCACCAAATAGGAGAAAGTAGCAGCCCCCCCTAGAGCTACACAGGCCGCAACTTGAACAGCTACAGAAGCTATCCGCATCCTCTTTGCAGGCCGGTAAGCTTCGGGTTGAGCAAAGGCCACTTCAGGCTTCTGTTCATGCCCACCTTGTTCTTCTGCGCCCAGGCGCTCTGGAATCTTGATGTGCCCTTGCGCAGCTTGATCATCAATGCCCTCATGGGCCATTTGGTCATGACCACTCGTCCCAGTTATTGGAGAGTGGTGCGGATTAATCTGGCCGGGGTAATTGTATGTAGTCTCGCCCGCGGTAAGGTTGAAAGCTTCCTCGTAGGACCGCTTGCTCGGTGTTGGAGCGCAGTGTGTAGGTGACTTCGAAAGTGCGGGCTGCTTAGGTTCTAGTTGGCCTACTACTGAGCCAAGCTTTGGCTCCTGCTCAACAAGATCTCTGATATGAAGGCCACGGCTTTTGACATCAGTTCTAGCTACAGCAGCTAGCTTGCTTTGATGAAAAACGTAGGCGCTCGTCAAATCCATGTCAACATGCGGGGCTTGATGCCATGACACGTAGCCGTCATCAGGGGGGTTATTAATAAACCGATCCCCAGAGTCGGTCCATACCGAGTATTCATTAGTATCATTTCCATCTAGTTTAATAGAAATCCAGTCGGGGGCCTCGGAATCATGTCGAACGAGATTATCTTGTGGTTCTTTGATCACGGATGCTGCCTTTGGTGCATCCCATGAATTGCAGGGCGAAGGGCTGCGGGATTCACTGTCCTTTGTTGTTGCCGCTGGGTCATCACTGCTGGAAGAAGGGACGTCCGAGAGTGTTTCTTTTATCGCCGAAAGAGTTTGTGCGTCATCGCACTGCTGGGCAGCTACAGAATTCTCTTCTCTTGGGGTTAAGAACTCAAAGTTGGGGCTCTTCTCCTGAAGTTGCTGAGTCCCGCTGTCACCCGTCGGAGCATTTAATGGTGTACGGCGCTTGAAAAGAGCCGCGTCGGAAGGACTCGGATCACGAGCTTGAGAACAGGGCTGGGTGGGGAAAGGTCTGGGCATCACGCCGCACCACTGATTGAGTACGCTAGAAGGAGGAAGGGCAGGAGCGATTGAGGTACCAGAAGCAGTTGAGAGATCAGTGAGTGTGAGCAAAGGGGCTCGCGTTTTGATGTGCGGCCCATTATCGGATGCGTCCTTTGCTGTAGCTTCATCAGTTTCCTCGTCTTCTGCCTCATCTTCTTCCACGTCTTCATCTTCGTCTTCTTCCTCAGAGTCTTCCTCATCTTCTTCTTTCTCAGAGTCTTCCTCATCGTCTTCCTCGTCGTCTTCCTTATCTTCTCCACTTGATCCATCAGAATCCGACATTCGATCACTGTCGGAAAAACAGAAGGGTGGGGTGTGTTCTGAGATTTCAGCTGAATTTGTTAGTTCCAATTTGAATGCTTGTTTAATTGTGGCATGCTTACTGTCATCGCACGCTGGCTCGTCATAGTCGTACTCAAATACCTCAGACATATCGTCATGGCCTTGTGAGGGCCCGTCAGCATCCGCTAACTCACTGATTTCCTCCGTTAATCCTAGCGAGAAAGCATCTGATCCCGACTCCCAGGCTTGACTATCTCCGTCCCCAGTTTTTTCGTCAGAAGAGCCATCCTGGTACGCATCCCCGTACCCATTAATCGTTTGATTTGGGGGAGGAAAACCAAGTCTTGAGATCTCAGGAGTATGCAATGGTCTCGTATGCCATGAGAACATAGTATTTAGAGGCGGAGAGACCACAGAAGGCCCGGGTAGGGGCGGCGTGTCTGGGTGACCTGTATGTGGTTGGCTGCCGTCCTGGTGGCCCGGTAGCTCAGAGGTCAAGTCCACCATAATAGATTCTCTGTTGCCGTTCGCAGTGGAGACTGTAGATAACGGAATCATACGGGATGGCATCTCATCATCTGTAAGGTTGATGCAGACGTGGGATGTATTAACGACGGACGTCTTGTCTTTGGGATCTAGAGCAGCCAAGGGTGATCTGGCACGAACAGAAGTAATGATGAGATCATCCTCATTCTGGCAGTCTCCATCTTCTTCGTCATCTACGTCGTCTGGAACAGTGAAGACTCGCCGAGAGAGTCCCCATTGTCTGCTTAAGTTAGCGCGGAGTAGTCCTTGGGGTGATAGTATAACGCTTACATCTGGGGTGTCTCCACCACGCGGAATTCGACGGAGCAGGGCGGGTAGCTTTTGTTATATCGGAAGATGTCCATTCCAAACCGGATAACATCACCGTCAGACAGTATAAATCCCTCGCCGTTCACGAGCCGCTGCTGCTTGCCCCATCCGTGGTTGGTGGTGACAAATGTGCCGTGGAAAGAGTCGACGTCAGTTATGCAGATGGTCTAGACGGTAGAACAAGTTAGAGGAGGCTAGTGAGAGGAAACAGAATGGTGTTAGAGAGAGGAAGAGCCTACAAGGGGCGTTGTGTTGAAATCGGCGAACAGCTTGGCGTGTCGGCGTGACATAACAGGATTATCAAACCAAGCATTATCGTGAGCTGGGACAAAGCCCTTGCTCGTAACCTCGGACGAGCGGCCGATCTGGATGGTCGTGGCAGCACGGGTGAAGACCAGTCGGCGGTTGGGGATAGAGCATGGACATCGGCAGGAGAGGGTAACAGTGACTGCATTAAGTGTGCGGTATCAGCAGTCCATTCGGACCAAAAGAGGTGATGGGGTTAGATTCATGTTCACTCACCCTCATCAGGCGCCTTCTTATTCGCAGACGACGCCTCACCAATCGAGGCCGCCATGGCGAACGGAGCTGACTGTTGCCGAGGCTTGATCTTGAGTTGGGAGGGTTAAGGCATATGACAGTGAAAGTGAGGGATGGAACGACGATCCACGCCGGCGTGGATTGTAGCGCGATGCTGCCGGGAAGAGGGCTCGGGTGTGTAATGATCGTGGTCAGAAGGTCCGAAAAGTGAAAGCAGAGGGAGGGGAGGGGAAAGGCGGAAAGGCCAGGGAAATGCCCAGGTATGCGGGAGGTAAGCTTGCCAGGCAGGCAAGGCAGCAAAGAATAAGGTTAATGGTCGGAGTCTGTCTTGCAGTGGAAGGTAGTAGGTAGTGGGTAGGCCGGTAGATGCTTGCATGTAGGTACCTAAGCTAAGGTACCTGGAGTGCTACAGGGCACAGGCGGAGGGGAAGTTACAGCAGGAAGGTGCGACGAGTAACTCTGGGCAAGAGGGATGACACAGCATGAGAGAAGCCAGCTTAGGTAAGAACAAACCTTCTCCGAGTATGGAACACCTAGAACACCTAGAACACCTATCTAACTAGTCGCTACTTGTACTGAGCAGCTACTTACCTAACCGAGATAGGTACCTACTGTCACCTTCACAATACGAGGCAGACAAGCGACAGGCACCTACCTACCTCTAGACGTGAGGAGGAGGGGGATGGAGGGGGGAGGGGGGGAGTGGGGTGGAATCGTTTGTTATAAACTCTGGAGAGTTAGAGGTACCTGGGCAATCAAAAGACAGTCGAACCAGATGTTCTGTCTATACGTCCTGAGAGTCCCACCCGGATAGGGAGAAGGTAGGTAAGCAAGCATTTAGGTATAGAAAGGTAGCAACCATACGCCAGCTAAAATACTGGAAATTCTACGCTGGAACCGCGTTCATGTGCAATAGGAACGAAGGAAGTACATTACGTATCTCTCATACTCCGTACTTTAATTGATTGCATGACGGTACAGCCTTATCAAAGCCCCACCAAGAATGATAAAGTGGCCCACTACTCACTAGCAGCAATGTTGGTATGTACAAGTACGTAGTACCTACCTGGGCAAGGTAGGCTCTATTTTTGGAACGGCCACACGTTTTGCAGGAGAACAGCAAATATCTATTTTGTCGTTCAGTAAGCTTAGAAAGTACATGGACTTGCGTGTATTTTTATCTTGCTAAGCACAACAGTTATCTGAGGCTCACTAATCCCAAAGTACGGATGAGACTTTACCATACTTGTACCTAGCTACTGGTACTCTCCTTGTGTATCCTTGGTAAGTACTAAGTAGTATCCACAGCTTCATGTGATCTGGAGTCACAGGTTGGCGGGGAGGTGGGGTTAGTGTTAGAGCAAGTACCCGGGTACCTACAAGCACCTGGGTTGGGCGGGTGCCATACACGCTAAGGTCATACACGGAAGCATCTAGATACAAAGCACATCTAACTTTGAATAGCTGGGTACTTGCATTGCGATTGATGACTCATTACATATTTGAATACCTTGAAATACGAAGGTGCAAATATACCGCTGTAGTTAGGCTGCAAATGCTCATCGAAATCAAAGACCGAACAAGTTCATACTACCTGATGAGCCTACGCTGGTACTTACTTACTTACCTAGGAGGTACCCATACGGGCCTACCTGCTGAGGCATACCTAACTACCTGGCGCCAGTAGACGGAGTGCATTCAGTGGAGGCATGCCAGCGTGCTGGGCCGACCGATACATCCTGGTACCTAAGCGGATCCCCCGGCGCCTCCAAGGCATGCATTTAGCTCTAACTAGGTAGCTTCCAAGTACCTTGATACCTGGGGTGTCTTGCCTAAAAGCACCCGAAAAGTGGAAATGAGATCATATGTCACCGATGAGTTAAGTACCTACACCCACTGCAATAAAAGGCGTCATCAGACCTGCAAGCGGGAAAGGGCAAGGTCCAAGGCCCTCCGAACTCAACCTTGAATTATTGATTATTGCCGGTATACTTCATGAATATACCTAAAACAGCCATCTTATCAACGAGAGGCGATACAACAACACTACCGGGCGCCCTCTTCTGCAGGCCATTCGCCATTTGCCATTTGCCATTTGCTCGTTGCTCACAAACCTTCGCCCCGCGTCCCGCATTCGGCATTTGGGGAAATTCCTGTGTCCTGTCGAATTTTGAGACAACTTATTGCACAAAATAAAAGGGCTGTTTGCTTTTTTATTTTTCTCGCCACAACTCAGCGGTAATCTCACCGGCAATAGTCTTGACAACCAGTCAACCTCACAACACCACACACTCTCTTCCGCCGCCGGTTTTACGCTTTGCTATTCATCTAGCCTCGTGTGCTAGGTGGTCAGCCGCTACTCATCTGTTCTCGACCCTTCCTCATGGACTTCCAATCGCACAAGTCATTACGCCGATTCCATACGAGAAACAAGACTTGATCTGTCACCCACACACGTTGTTGCGAAAGGCTAGCCGAGCATCGACTGCCACAAACGCGCCAACATGCGGGATCTTCGAAAGAAAATCTTACTCGAGAGCGGCAAGACCGTTTCTAGGAAAGCCCGTTCCCGACCCGACTCCCTCGGCGCATCGCCCATCAACTCCCCGGCTCCCTCTCGTGGTGCTTCTAGAGCCGCCAGCCGATACGCGTCTGAAGAGGAGGACCTCTCAGACTCTGACTACGAAGACAGCCTGACCAATTCGGTAGCCAATTCCGACGATGGCGACGAGCCCATAGCCAGCTGGACTGACAGGCTGGGGGACCGTATAGCTGAGCTCTTGGACCGTAAACGGAGCAGCGCCAAAGGTCGCGAGACCTGTTTGTCTGCCTACACCCACATTATACGACATCACTACGCTGAAGAACAGCTTGAGCCTCAACTGAATGAACTAATCCCTGCTCTGTTCAAGAGCATCCGTGGGGGTAGTAACACGGACGAGACCTTAGCGGCGGTCAAAGCCTTGACTATGACAATTCTATCGACCGGTTCCGAAAACTTCTACGATCATGTTTACCCGAGTTTGAAAGGCCTATGTCAGGACTCGGAAGAGGAATCGCTCAAGGTTGAGGCTATTGAAGCTATGAGTATTGTAACAATGTGCGGCGGGGGCTCCATGACCGCTGCCGAGGAGCTGTTAGACTTCCTAGTAGAGATCGTCGAGAGCGATGGGCACAGCGTTGAAGCTGGGGATAACGGCCCCGTAGTGGCTGCGGCTCTGACGGCGTGGGGTTTTGTTGCGAGCAACCTCGACGATCTTCAGGGTCAGAGTGACCAGGCATTGGAAGCTTTCACCGAGCAACTCGATAGCACTGAAGTCGACGTCCAGGTTGCTGCAGGAACGAACATCGCCTTGATCTTTGAGGCCGCACGCGAATACGAAGATGAGACGGAGGAGGCTTGGGATCTCCAGTACGACCAGCACAAACTCGTACAGCGGATGACGGCGCTCGTCCGAGAATCATCGAAGTCGGTGTCAAAAAGGGATCGCAAGCATCTCCACGCCAGCTTCAACAGTGTTCTCACATCCCTCGAACATGGCAAGGGACCGGGATACTCGACAGCCCGACGAATGGCCAGCAACCCTCATACGGGAGGCTCAAAAACAGATTTCGGCGAGGAATACCGCGAATACGGGTATCGAGAGAAAATCAGAATCCACAACATCAGCATGGTCATTGACACTTGGTCCCTGTCGGCGCGAGTAGAGATTTTGCGGTCGGCGGTCGGGGCTGGTCTCGCCATTCATTATATGGAAAATCCAGTAGTCAAAGACCTCCTCAGCTCAGCTCAGGTCGAATTCATATCCGCTCCAAAGAAAGGCAACCGTGGCGACGACCACTTATCTCCGCCAAGGAAGAGCCGCGGAGGCAAGGCCGGCAAAGGGTCAGGCTACTAAGTTTGGTCCTCCTTTGAAAGTGCCTTTTATTTTTAATCCCAGGAATGGTTGGGGACGGTTTCCTATGTTGGTCCACGCTGTATTGATATATTTTCTCGCATATTTCATCCTATAAGGCAGAGGAAAGGTGGAAAGAGCAAATCCCATTCATGCATGCATAGTAAAATCTGCGCATACAATTTCACACTGTTCACACTGATATGGAGAAGGGTTTGAGGCATCATTTTAGACAGACACTGTTAGATAGCATATATACCACGGATAATAGGAAATTATTGTTGCGCACCACGCATTCATTACTGGATCAGTTGACATCAATAATTCTTTGTGCCTACGACGTAAGCTGCAGTCGACATCAAAGTGGCTCGAGTCGAACAAGGTAGTGTGTGGTCGCGGCTGGCTGCAGGGCCATAAGTACACAACATACCAAATCATCTCTATATTTGAAACTGAAACTTCGCTTCTTGAAAGTAGGGCTACCTGCATCATCGATACGAAGAGAGCAATGGGAGAGAAACTAAAGCGGCCACGTGCCAACTGGCATATCTGGAGTCTTGCATCATTTGATAGGTGTCCAAGCAAAAGAAGGGTGAAAGCGACATAATCAGAGGGTTTCAGAGGCTCATCCTTGATTCCGTGCCCCCCAAAAAACACGGGACAGTGGGAATGCGAATGGGAGGAGTCTGTGGCTGAACGGCGCGATCGGAAAGGCCCAGCTGTTTTGGCAGTGGATCGCAGCATGGGGGGGCACAAAGACAAGACGGCCAGGACCACCAAAGGCTGAAGAATGTCATCCGGTTGGACGGAGTGCTGCGCAACGCAAGTAGGACTGGGGGGATCGTGTGGCGAACAAGACGCAGAGCGCCATGGGCCGAGGGACGTACTACGTACGTGTACAAACACAGCCCGCCTTACGCCAATACCGTCGAATCGCCACTCACAGCCCCGCGATGCAAAAGCTCTTGCGCGGCAACAGTGAGTG
Organism: Xylaria palmicola; assembly: GCA_022385595.1. Taxonomy (NCBI): domain Eukaryota; kingdom Fungi; phylum Ascomycota; class Sordariomycetes; order Xylariales; family Xylariaceae; genus Xylaria; species Xylaria palmicola. Next base: position 96,742 of record MU281411.1, read on the forward strand.
AGCGTGCTGCGGCGTGGGAACAGCCAAAAAAAAAAAAACCTACAAGATGGAAAGAGAAGAGGGGATGAAAAGAGCTCGCTTCGCCACAGACTGATTGTCAAGGTAGCCATGGAGTTGTACGTACCTGTCGTCGTTGTGCACGCCGGCGCTGTATTGGTGGGGAAGGCTCCGGTGTCCCGAGGCTCGAACGGAAATGCTATCTCCAGGTACCGTAAGGAGAGGGGGTGAAAGGAATTACCAAGTACGACCCTACGATGAGAAATGGAGGAATAACCGGGGGTTTGTGACTTGGCTCTCTGCTCTACATATTGCCTATTGGGAATGCTGATCATACTGTGATACGATGTGATGGGGTTTACCCAAGGTGGTATTCCCACAGGTCTTCACATTCATAAATGATACCTACCAAACCTGTAAATGATGGTCGCCGTACCTGACTATCTAATAACTTACAAATTAATAGTAGGAGCACATAAAATGATCCAAGAGGGGACACTTCGAACAATTCCAGGGGAGACTTATCTCACAGATGAAATTGCTCGGGAGCGAAGTGATAGCCCCTCGGTTGGGGCCACACTTGTACTTGTAAACTGCCCAATGTTTATATTAGGACAGTGATGGTCCGTCGTCCCGCCAAAGACACTATCTAAAACAAGCCGGTCTAACCCCAATAGTAAACCCCAGGTCTTGGGGGTTCCGCTTTACACATCCAAATAGGAAATCTAAATCTCAGTAATGCATCATCGTCACTATTTTTGCCGCAAACCGCAAACCGAGTTATGGCTCCATCGGAGAGATGGTGTTGTTTTATTGAGGAGGCTGGTCAACCAACAACCTTGGAAGTGTACCAGACCTTGATTAGATAACCGAATAGTCCACTTGATAGGTAAAGTATAGGTTGCTAGGTAAATGTACAAGCACCTCTTAGTGTGGGTACTATCATCAGAAAGAGGGTGGTCGGTGCCTGTAGGTTAGTATCTATCTCTTGGGTGAGTTATGTCCCTGCCTTCGCAAGATTATCTCGGGGTTCATAGTATCGCGTATTCCACATCATAACTGAATTTCTACTCAATCTCTATAACATTGGTCACTGACTCGCTCTATCTCTGTGTCTGGTTTCTCAGAAAATATGGTGATATTTGAGGCGATAAGCAAGTCGCCATAAATTCAGGAAGGATTTGGGATTTGCTACCTCAGGACAGCTACCCAGCAGCTTGGCTTACCGGTGGAAAACTTCCCTGTCAGTGCGCCGGGATGGGGCCTCCTGTCAAGAGACAAGACTGCCCCTCTGGCCTCTGATTGGCCGAACCACTCAGGCAGAGCCAACGCATCACCCAAGGAAGTGGGGCTTCACCCTCTCCCGTCCCCAGCCAACTCTTTTTTCTGGCTCCCCTCCCGGTGACAGGAGTCTTGGATGATGGATCATCTGTCCTGGAGCAGGGAGTTCAGGTCAGGTACCGTGGGCAGTGGGCAGTGGGCAGTAGCCACAATACAATCCACGCGCTGCGGTACGGAGTACCTGATGAGCCCATCTCTCTCTCTCGAACCACACAACAAAGCCTGAAGCTCGCTCGATGCCTGCCGTCACTGCCTGACTGTGTGTGTGTATGCGCTGCCCGTTCTCAGAGCCATGCAGCTCGACTCCAGCATTGCGCCCCCGAGTCTCCTTCATCCCATTACCCGCCCGGTCCAACCAGCCATGCAATGACCGGTTGACCTGAACCTGGACACTTGCACCCGACGAGTTGACGGGAACCCGTCCCGACCTCGTCCACCGCCGCCTGGTCTGCCCGCCTGGTCTGCCCGTCTGAGCAGCCCCCAGTCACAGCCGGCCACCTCATCCCATCTCACTGAAATATCCCTCTCCCCCAGCCCTATCGCCCAATTCTCGCTCCGAGTGCGCATGCGCATAATACTTGCGCAACGATACAAGCCCGAAGCCCGTAAGTACCAGCCATTCATTGCTCTCGTCGCCCCCCGGCTGCCATTGGCGGTCTGGCGCCGTTGTTGTGATTGCCCGTTTGCGCATGGTGGTTGGGCTCCCATTGTTTACGCTTCGAACTCGGCGCACTTCCTTGGTTCTCGCGGGCCCGGGGAGCGCCTTGCCCAGCCTCCGCGAATATGTTTTTCCCCTAGCAATTTTCCTCATTGCCAGCTGCTGCTATCGTTGCTGCGGCGGATGATCCTACTTGTCTCACCTCTACTGTTCCTCCACTGTGGTCAATATACGGCCTGCCGGCAAAATCGCCCAGACTGGACCGGCCTGACTGACACATCTTGACTCCAGCATACTTCAGGGCTCTTCCATAATTGCGCCCCTGCATACATGCCTCTCGGGAGCCTCCGTGTTACCCATTAATCGATTCCGGTTGCAGGTTTCCATCTGCCTGCCCTTTCTCGTCCCTACCAGTTCATCGGCTAGTGCGCACTAAATCGAGGCTTTCCACCCCAACCTCGAGACTAATCCAGGGGCACAGGCCAGGGTGGAAACCAGGCCCGGGGTGCGCATCTCGGTGTCCAAGTCATCGCCCAGGTGACAAGATGGGTGTGGATTATAGGAGGGCACCACCATTACCTGCGCCGACCGAATCCGAGTCTTTCACCGCCCCCACCGAAACAGCCCAGTCCGACTTGTCCAAGGTCGCCGACGAAGAGTCACATTACTCGCTTCCAGACGATGGGACACCAGTGACTATCAGGACCCGCGGTCATAGGGCAGATCGGTCTCAGACCTCGCTGCTTATCGAGTACTTCGAAGGCGGCAAGACATCGCCTGGCGGCTCTGGGACGACAGAGCGGAAGCCGAGTGTTCGTGTGCGGCTCACGCCGTCCAAGACTCGTGGGAAGAACGACCATATCCAGATCACGGAAACCAGAAGTTCGAGGAAGACGACTGCGCCGAAGAGGGCTATCGCAAGTTCCAGCCTCACTCGTAGTGAATTGGACCTGACCGATCCCGAAGACGCCCACAGCATGCATTCCTACGCTTCTGCGACCGAAGAGTCCAATGTCTCTCGTAACCCAATTGAGGTTGAGATTGACCCGGGATCTGGTCAACCTCGCCGTCGTCGCAAGGTATCCAGTCCGCTCATACCGGCTGCTGATAGCAAGGCCTCCGCCTACTTGCCTGCGAACATGTCAGACATATCCGCTATCCCGACCGATAGTTTCCTAGATGGCTCGGGGCCGAGTAACACGTTGCGTGACGAGCCCTACGGGTACAGTTCGACACAATATGCGAATGCGCCCAGCACCGATAAGGCCAACCGCAAACAACGTAGTGAATACCATGATCAACACGTTACGCACAAATCAAGTAAACCAGAGCGGAAGCATAAGTCTAAACACAGGACGAGCACTACCGCTGAGAGAGATGTCGAGTACAGGAATTCCCCGCGAAGGAAATCCAAGGGGAACCAGAAGGAATCTGTTGTCTCTGCTGCGGATTCCAGTGTGCTGTCATCACAGCTGACACCAAGCCATCGTTCATACGACTCACATTCCTCCTCTAGGATTTCCATCAACAACCCGAAACTACTTGAGACTGTCGAAGACGCTATTCGCAGGCTCATTCTGCCCGAACTCGACGCCATCAAGCGAGAGAGGAGTCAACGAGAAACCAAGAGCCCCAAGGATCGAGGCTCACTATCCAGCCTTACATCTGCTTCCCCAGAAGACACGGTAGCTGCCGACAAGCGACAATCCGTGGATACAAATAAGTCAAATAAGTCGAGGGGCCGTGAAGCAAGAAACGACCTCTCGCCCCATAGTAGTCTCGATCAGTTTTCGTACACTGAGGAGGTACACGATGACGATGCAACCCCACGTCCCGGCCATGACCGGCTCCCGGATGCCGCTTTGGGGGCAGCGGTCGGAGCTGCCGCTCTGCTATCGAAGTCCTTGGGCGATGAAAAGCGACAGCGGCGGCGACGGAGAGCGGAAACGCCCAAACGCGAACATGATGAGAAGTATGAAGATGAAGAAGCGGATCATCTCGTCGTAGCACCCATGCCGCTCTCCAGCGAGATCAATCCTTCAGAGATGACGAGAACCTCTATATTATCAGCTGAGACGGACCGGCCTCATTCTGCTAGTGAACAGATGATGCCTGTCCGAGAAGTTGCTAGAGGCGTTGCTTCTATGGAATCTATGGATGGTGCTACGACCCCAACGAGGTCAGCAGAAAATACCCTGCAAGGTTTGGGTGCTCAACACGCCAACGTATCCCATGGCGATCTTCGGGCCCTACCTCGTAAAGGACCGATACAATATACGGAAGAGTACGACGATGAGGATTTCGGTGACAGATATCCACCCCAGCCTCAAGACGTTTACGATGATGAGTATGATGAGCCGGGTCACTTGGGCGAACCTGGCGTGTATGAGGATGATGCTACATACTACGGCGCTCAGGACGTGCCAGCTCCGCTATGTTACGTTCCATACCAACAAGAGAGAAGAGGACTCAGCCCGATTCAGAGTGTTTCAGGGTATACCGAAGGCGAAAGCGAAGTTCAAGGTCATCGTGACTCACGGATCGCGCACACAGCCAGCGAACTATCCTCACCTTCAAAATCGCCACATCGCGAAAGAGATGTGCGTTCGCAGGGTTCTGTCCCAAGTAATATGGCCAGTCGTGAATTTGCCGACGAAGCAAGTAGTGTAATGAGTTCTGGTCTTGGTTACAGAAACACGGTATATACCGACAACAGCGAGCTTGGCCCGGTTACATCGGGTCAGGCTGTCAGGCCTATTGAGGGTAATCCTCAAATGGTGCACCAGAACTTTGGTCCTGAGTCCGCGGTTGCTTCGCTTATTGATCCCTCTATGATTAGCGGTTCTGCTGGCGGTGGCCAAGACTACCGGGATTCACAATTATCATACAGTGGAAATATGGAGGAAATGCGCTCCAGAGACGTAAGCCCTGCTAAGCGATCCACGGGACAAAGAGAAGAGGCCGTCCATTTGCCCTCAATGTCGCGGGAACGAGAAGGCTCAACCGCATCTCATCAGTTCGCAGAATACGAGCTCAATGAATACGGACAAAAGGTCCCCCAATCTGCACACCGGCAGTCACCAACAACGTCCGAGACTGCAATCACTGCTGCCGCTTTGAGCCGCGCAGCAGCTGCGGCCTTAAAGAGGCAGAACCAAGGCAATGAATCACCTAGGAATGAGGTTAGAGATGACGAATTTATCCCCGACGGTGTCTTTCGAAACCGCTCCTTTAAAGAACGAGCCAAGAATGGCTATCGACCTGACGCAACGCCACGCCATAGTGTGGATCGTCTTTACGATTATAACCAGCCGAAGATGGCAGCTAGTGGCTTGCCGGACTTCCACAACCCAGACCCAGCAATTGGATATGGTTACGACGATGACCAGCTATCAGAGCGGCGCACGCCATCTGCTGCAAACGAGCCCTTCGGCGAGACTGGCCCAGAATACGAGAGCCACTGGCCAGCGCAAAGCACTCCCACCCCGCAAACTGCAGCTGGCTTTGATCGCCCTATGACACCTACTGCGAACAAGGCTAGTACACTGGTCGGCGGTCGCGGTTTCAGCACTGATGCTGCTGCTGCCGCCATCACAACACCTAGAGCAATGGTGGCCTCGCACAGCAGGCAACCTAGCCAAGAACAAGATGACGAATGGCAACGGACATCTGGCGATAGAAAGAGGGATACATTGGTTACAAACCCTTACGAGGGTGCTAGCCCTATCGCCAATCTCCCAGGAATTGATGGAAATATGCTGGGTGTGGCTACCTATGGTGCTGGCACCTACAGGGGTGCATTCCATACTGGCAGTCCTGGATTGGGAGGTGCTGACGAGGGCTACATTTCGGCAGCTCCTAACGAAGTCCGGGAAAATAACGTTGCGCGCAATACCGCACTACCCCCGCCTACTCTTGGAAACGTTGACGACCCCTTCTATGCCCCTAAAGATTTAAGGCTAAGTGGCATGTCACAAGGAATGCAAACTCCGCTGTTTGATCCTGCTACGGGAACTGGCATCGAGAGGATTCAGTCCAAAGACATCATTGCATTGATGGAGCATGTAAGTTGAGCTCTCTTTAAGAATGCCAGATGATTACTAATGTTATGTAGCTCATGGTTCGAGATGCCCAGCGGAGTGCTAGGGACACTGAAATCTTGGTCACTTTAGTTCGATCTGCTGCGGAAATGCGTAACTCCTTTGATGATATCAAGAAAATGCTAGCGGATACCGAGGATGCTATCGTCCACGACGTAAATGCTAGCACTGAGAAGACCATCAAGCGTCATCTTGGTGGTCCGAGACCCTTCCCAGGAAGCAGCGGGCGATCTATTCAAGGTGGTTCCCAGGCCGGCACTGAGGATACGCGAGCCAAGAAACGCAATCTACTGCGCAGGGCACTGCAAGGGTTAAGCGCCAAAGGCACGAATGATCTTAGCAGAATAGAGGATATGCTCATCCAGCTTTTAACTGATGTAGATGTCCTTAAACATCAAACTGCTGGTCCAGTTGGCATGAGCACGCGTGCTCATTCTATGGAGAACCTGCAACCAGAGATCCCATACGAGCAGGATCGTGGTTATGAACCAGAAGGCATTGCAGGCACATCTACAGCTAGCCACGCCAGCCAATCAGGACATCTTTCTATACCACAGTCTCGAGGAGCATCTATGAGGGCAGCTAGCGAGCGCAAGTTCTCTGATCACCGCATCAGCACTGTCCAAGAGGATGAAGGCGAATATGAACAGACCGGGGGACTCACAGGAGACCATCAGTCCCGAGACGGAATGCTGTCGCCTTCCGCTGAAAGACAGAGAGGCGGATCCGTTCCTCTGGGAACACCGCCACACACTGCTCACGGCCAGCAACAATCCGCTAGCAGTGAGAACACCCCGCGAACCGCCGAAAGCAAGAAACATAAATCAAAAGGCTCTTCTAGTTTTTTCCCAAAGATTTCGCGTTGGTCCGAGACAACTGCTTCGAGTTTTGGCAAGGCGTTCCGTAGCAGTGGCAGCTCTCGTAAACAAGAGACAACGGAAGATTTAGTGCAGCAGCCTCCTTCTCGCTCCGGTTCCGATCTGGCTGATTTCGATCCCTACCGCCACCAAGATCCTTACGGAGAAGACAAACTTCACTCCAGCTTCTCACCCCCTGATTTGCTCCCCCAGGGAATGGATAGCCGTGGCACACCTGGGCCTACCCAACAAACCACCGCGCCCATGGCGTACGCCCCCCCGGAAGATCCGAAGTATCGAGCCCATCGCGACTCGCTCAATCTTCAGCACCCACAGCCTCGTCCTGGTCAGATGGAACGGTTTAGAACAGCTCTAGAGACATCCGCCGCTGATTATGACTCACCGATGTCCCCTAGATCCGCTGACTGGGCCGGTTCTGTCACGTCACTCCAAAGATTCCCCCAACAGAATACCAACCGATACAGCGACAATAGTGCTGCTAATACTGGGGTCGGTGGAGATGATTACAACTGGCCTGGAGCAACATCACCAGGCTCACAGGGGCCCGCACGCCCTCCTAAGGAGCCGTTAGATACACAAACGCCACCGCAAAATATGAGGGGGAATAAGCTGCTGCAAAAGCAAGGGAGCCCGTTACCCTACCAAAGTGTTGAGAGTGGCTACGGTACTGCCACTGCCACTCACGTTGGGAGTTACCATTCGGGGAGTCCGAGACTTGAGAATAGGAATTTGAGCGGAGCTCTTGGTGTGCCCGCCAGGCGGCCTAGTGGGCCAAGGGCTATGACACCGTCTCGCAGCGAGGATGGTGAGAAGGATGACCGGCGGCGCAAGCGCGGTTAGTGAAACTCCTATTTCTCCTATTTAAACTCAAACAAAATCTAACATTCAATCTAGATACTTTCGGCACAGTAGCCAGCCCGTCTAGTGCGTTGAGCCAAGAGTCCGAGACGTTTTAGGGGAAACGTTCAGGTCTTCTTGACGCAATCACACCTTCATCACCGTTCGATATTGATTTCAAAAGCTTAAATTAAATAGAGCCGCCCAAGTGGTGGAGTTCTTCAGCTTTGCTTTTTATCGAATACTTGCCTTGATCCCCAACGTCTCTGGGATACATGATCCCTACGATATCACCATCACATATAATCCTTCGGGAACAAGTGACAGTCGGCCAGCCAATTATACAGATTTAATTTTGGCAACCTACGGATCCGACCACCATCCTCAAATCAATACTGGTTGAAGAGAACATGTCATTGCGGACAGTTGTGCGCATGCTTGAAGCAGACACGCACAGGGGACTTTTCGTCATTCATCTCATTCAGCCTTCATATCAGCTTCCTCCTTGCCTATAGAGATGGATTGCCCGAGCCTAGACAGTCGGTGACACCTTTTACACGAATTTTCAGGCACTTTAGCCACAACCCAATATGCGCAGTACACAGATTCGGTTTTTGACACCCAAGAGAAGAAAGAAAAAAAAAAGGGGGCAAACTACAAAAAACGAGCAATAGATGAATTACGACCGGTTCTCACGAAATGCGGGGATGCCGCTTTTACGGCATCCCTTGTTACGATGATCATGACTCGTTAATTGAGAGAGATAACGCGCTGGTCTGGAGCGTTATGCTCTAAGGAGGAGATAGGAAGCAGGCTAGGGCAGATGAACAAGAGTTGGAAATTCCCGCTGTAACTGGTAGGTTTGACGGAACAGAAAAGAAGGCGGCGGGGCGAGGATATAGCACGGGCCGCGTGCGCATAACTTGTATAGGTAGCTTTTAATAATAGGGAGGCTCTGGTTTTTTCGTGGCCTTCTTACGTCGAATTTGTCTGTGCAGATAATTGATATTTCTGTGTTTTTGACTGACTGTATGACTACCTGAAAATATACAACACATCATGCTTACCCAGTTTTGCATCACTATTGTCAACTTGAAAAAGTCCGCCTCAGTAAATGTCGTATATGTATTCAGCTTGGTTGAGAAGCTGGGAAAATCATCGTGTCTAATAGAAAGACAATTTCGTCCGACGGTTGGGTTTTATCTCCGCAATATGACAATGACAGTGAAAAAACCTCCCATTGCCAGTCTGTCTACGTCTGTGTATACTTACTTTCTGTGTTATTGAGAACCTTGAGACCGCAACAGGTCCGGTTTTATACATCATCATCATGTTTGTCTTCCTTTTGATAGTAGAGGGATGCATGGGCGTCCGTTCAACGTGACTGGCCACATCAAGCGAAGGTGAAGACGAAGAAGGGGTCAAGGACGGGATTTTATTATAAGAATCCCTTGTCTCAAGAGGCTCGGACTAAAATGGTAGTGGCACGGGACAGCATCCATCTATTCATCCACGGCACAAAGAGAAGCGGAGGGGGAAGATCGCCAAAACGTTTCGAGAAGAACCGCTTGCGGTCGAACATTTCTTTGTGGTTCCTGACAACCACATTTTTGCTCAATCCATCCATCTATGCCTGTCCATCTCGACCGGCAGCTTTCGAGAATGGTCTCTATAATCGCATTCTTAAAGAGTTATCAGTTCGTCGTATATAGTCCGGTCATATTTCCGAACACTCACCGATATATCATATCCCATTTTTATTCGACCTCATCTGGAGTCCATACATGACAGTATTCTAATTAGTAAGTAAATATGCCTGATGATGAGGCTAGCGACAAATCGCCCGCGGATGCACCTCCGGCGCGGAGCAGCACGCCCCTGCTCCAGACGGCCGAGATATTCAACGCCGGGGCCAAATACTCATTCGAACCGTTCCCGAGCGGATCTAGAAACGAGTTGCTAGATTATCTGGAAGGGGTCGGGCCTGCCGACAAGGAGTTATTCGTGGTTGACCTTCTACAACGGAGCTGGGACACGGAGCTCAACGCGGCCGCCCTCCAGCTCGTCCTGAACTCGCTGGTCGAGGCTCTTCCTCTCCCCATTCGATTACGAGTGGACATACGTATAGGCGACCCGAGCCCGGAGGACGTGGACCCCGTGACCGGGAAGTCCGAGTGGTTTTCGCAGACCGACCCCGAGTTCGAGGACTCGGTCGCCGAGATCGAGAACGCGGCGATCCCCTCCCTCCGCCCGGGCAACAAGGAGTTCGTCATCTGGGTGGTCAGGGCCCGGGCGTCCGAGACGCGGTACTACGTGACCGTGGTGCTGCACTACGCGGCCTCGGACCCCGCGCGGCCGGGCGTGCTCGACCGCATCACCGACTGGAGCGTGGTCGACCCGCTGAGCAGCCCGCGGTACTACAACCCGACCAACGTGGTGCGGCGGCGCATGCTCGGGCTCCTGCGGCACCAGGGCATCCGGGACGCCCGGGTGCACGACACGTGGGTGCCGCCGTGCCTCGCCGGCGAGGACACCACCTCGGGGCTCGCCGTGTACGCCGTCGTGTCGCAGCTGCTGGACCGCATCGGCGCGATGCACTGCCACGGGCAGGCCTTCGACGCGCCGTGGCTGTTCGCGCCCACGCGGCCCTGGTTCGATCCGGACTCCCTGCGCGCCGAGGCGCTGGGCCGCGCGGCGTTCAAGGCGATGGAGAAGCTGGAGTGGAGGGCCCGCGTGGCTCTGTTCCCCATCAAGCCGGTCGCCGATGACGAGTGCGAAAAGGAGCTGAAGCGCGGCGTTTATCCTCCGGCGGGACACACGCCGCTGCCCAGGAGTCGAGACGGATCCGTGAAACCCGAGCCAGCGGGCGAGGCAGACTGGCTGTCCTCGGTATACAACCGTCGGGACGCCGCCACACAGACCCCCGAAAGAGAGCCGTCACCTGCTCCCTCGTCGGACGCTCAGTCATCATCGTCCGGTTCTTCCGATAGTTCGAGCGGCAGCTCCGATTCCAGTCCCCTCTTCAGCAGTTCTAGTGTGAGGGACTATTTCCTGCATATATATACGGAGCGCAAGCGGGAGGATCTCGAAAGATTTAGAGAAGACATAAATCTCACAAGTCAGGCCGTCACCGAAGCCGAGTCTTTTGCGGGACGAGTGCACACGGAGGTGTTGGATAACGAAAGAGTCGTCTCGGCGTATGCGGTCGAGAGGTTGACTTGGCTAGGTAAGTAATCCCCGTGCCTATTAGTTTCTTATCTTAAACCCCAGGGCCATATTGCGCGCTTTCGGGCTCTATTCTTCTCTGAGGAGCGATTCTGCTCAGAATGTTGATCAATCGCTTACTCTCCTGACTATAGAGCACCGAGCTCAAGAACAGTGCGCGGATCTAGAAGCCAGCATCGAACGGCTCGCCACAACCTACGTCCCCATGGTCTTACATGACATCACGATGGACCGATTGGACTTCCGTAAAGTGGTGGAGGAGGCTATAGGCGAGAGCGAGGGCTTCAGTGAGACGATGAATCGGGTTAAGAACACACTCCACCTGGCATACGAAAGCCGTGCCGCGCTCGGCGATGCGGCGCATCAGCTCGTAGAGGCAGGGGCGCCGGCAAGGGAGGGAGACTGGAATGCTACCACCGCTGGTGCTGTCGATAAGGAAAAGGAGGAAGAGACAGGTACCAAACAGCCGCCGCCCAAGAAGAAGGGGGCCAAGAAGGGTAAGCAGACAAACAAGGGCAAACCGGCACCCAAAGCAAAACCAGCAAAAGCCCGGAGAGCAGAGAGCGAAGAGGGCAGCGGCGACGGCGACGGCGGCGGCGGCGGCAGTGATGACGAGTACAAGGACGACGGCGGCAAGGGCGCAGATCCAGAGCCCTCAAGCCCACCGGATAAGAAGGCCACGAGGTCGACGAAGCGCAAGCTCAGTGATAAGACGACGCCGGATCAGGACCAAGACGGACAGCAGCCGGTGGCGTCTAAGAAGGCGAGGACTCAGGAGACGGTGAAGTCGGCGGAGGCCGATGAATGATATGTATTGCTTGGTCGCCTTCTCTGGATGGGGACTTGAAACCCCCAGGTTTACCAACGGTGGGAAGATGGCAGGCAGGATGAATGGTTCAAGACGTGTAGACGAGGGGAGGAAGGGGAGGGAGGCTCACGAGATACCACCAACATGTATGTAGGAAATGAGTCTGACGATGATCAAGACATGCTACATACCTTAGGTGCCCTATCATCAGTTGTATTTAAATGCACCCTTTTGCCTAGGTACCTTAGGTAGGTAATCGCTCTGTTTGTTTGCTGTCTACCTAGGTACCTAGGTACCTAACTAGGTACTTATGTAGAGGGGAGTTTCCCCAAGTATCGAGCATACCTAAGGAAGGTGGGATGAGGAATAGAAGATGAGGCCTGGCGAAAGAGGAAGCATCCGCGAGACGACTCGCACGCGTACCTTCCCAACTACAGCATTCAACTTCCAAGGTTCCGCCTCTTCAAGAGCCCTCTTGCTTAGTGCAGTTGCTGCCTGTCCTTTATCGTTTCACCCCGTTCTTCCTCTTCCATCCTGCCTCATCCTGCCTCATCTACAGCCCGCCTCTCGTCAATTATCGCCGCGCTTCGCCAGCCTGCTCGGCCATCGTACCCGACCATCTCTGGTAGCAGCACACTTACCTGCCACGGACTACCTGCTAATACTCCTACGCATCTCTTTCTCACCATGCCGTCCCAACCTGTGGTGCTGGCCGACCTGGGCAAGCTCTCTTCGCTGCCGCTGGAGCTCGTGCTCATCATCATAGGACTCCTCGACGTCCCCAGCGCTGCCAGGTTCACCCAGGTTAACCGACAAGCCCAGTTCTTGCTCTGGACCGACAAGGACTATATGCTGATCCGAAAATGTCTATTTAAATCTTTATCCAACGTGGTTTACAGCATGCAACTCTTTCAAGCTCTTTCCAGCGAGCAACCTTGTCAAGCTGGACCCAGCCATCGCGTCCCTCTGCAAAACGTCAACTATCATATTTTAGCAGATAGACTGTCAATACTCTCTTGTTGGACGTGCAATCGTCACGATTCCAGCTATACCGTAGTTACGTACTCAGGACAATGTTTTTGTTGTTACCGCTGCTATATAAACTTCACACTATATGTCAAGACTACAAAAGATGAAGTTGGAAGCATTATTTGCAAAATCTCAAAAGATGAAGCTAAAATCCTCTGCAACATTGTCAAGGACATCGCTTTCTATCGCCTACCTAAGGGCCAGCTGATTTGTAGGTTTATCTTCTAAATGTCAAGCAACTATCTAATAACCCCTCTAAATTTAGTTTCTGACCTAAGCGAAATCGAATCTATTGTGAGATACTTGGAAGATAATGAGAGATCGTGGCGCTTCAAACAAAAGATAGACATATGGCACGATTTTATAATCCGGCAAAGGATGTGGGTTTGTGCAGACCGGTATTGGCTGAGTTAGCTGATACCTCCCGATATTGAACAGGGAGCGACACCCGTCCCCGAGTAATTTGCTCGAGGGCCAGCTTGCTAGTAGGGTCACACGGAGAGAAAGGCTCACCTTCGTGGTTTTTGAAACGATTACCAACCATGCATATACTGGTTGATGTATATACGATGACGGATGGGCTCAAAGCCATCTCAGTTAAGCTCTCCTGGCTATTTTGTGCACTGGAACAGCCGAGTCGCGTTTGTTAAGCGATTCAAGTTCGACTTTCTCTTCTCTACCTGCTATAGGCGACCAAATGCAACGCAGACGCAGTCTACTCTCTGAATGCAATCGAAGAATGTATCTAAGTTTTGTTAGCTTTCCATCGGTTCTTGTTCGTATGGCAATTGATAATTCCCACCCTAGTTTATCCGATAGGTACGAAAATACCTAATCAAGTTCCTCATCGTGACCTCCGAGGAAAAAGGGTCTCTTACTATTATTGTAAGTATCTTGAAGCTGATTGACTAAGTCAAGCGAACTCCGCTCCGACCCCACCATCCGCACACCATCTTGCAACTAGCGAGCACCGCAAACACCATGTTAGTGGGCGACGAATCCACACAAGAAGTTCATCACTTCCTTCGGGCTTGTGGTTTAGTGGTATAATACTCCCTTAGCATGGGAGTGGTCCGGGGTTCGATTCCCCGCGAGTCCAGCAGAGGAGGTTCAATCCCTCCTATTGTTACCAATTCTTTCATTCTTTACGGGGAGTTTGACCGAGTGGTTAAGGTGCTGTGTTTAGGTAGTGCTGGGATATTCCCGGCATACCGTAAATCCGCAGTGGGAAACCGCGCAGGTTCGAATCCTGCAGCTCTCAAAAGATATCTTTTTTTCCGTCCACGCCCTGGCGGTCGTTCATGAGGTGTCTTTCATTTTTACTCCGTTGCCCTAGTACCTAGGTATGTTGAGGTGCCGGACGTTTTTAACTTCACCTATGCGGGCCTGACAAGACACATGGCATGGTTGCCCTAATTCGGAAAATTTGTGATGAATAAGTAAGAATCCGTCGAGGCCGATAAAGTTCGGAGGCGCTGAGTGTAGTGCTTGCTTCCCCACTGCTCTAAAACACAAGGCCATTATGACAAGGAGGGCTATCCTTCTAGCAATGTCTCTAGGGCCTTGCGGCAACCGTGAGGAGAAGGGAAACAAACCCAACTGTCACGTTGGGAAAGTATACCATTCCTTCCACCCCAGCGTCTTGCCGAAACCTTGATTCTGACATGCTGCTCTTCAGACCATGACGGGGATGACTGCCGTGAAATCTTCTCTTCTTGTGATTAGGTACCCTAGTCATCCGACCGCCTCCCCCGGCCATACCCGGAACCGTCAACAAGATCGGTGCGTTAAGGCTGTGGTATACTTTGGATATATTGGCGAAATAAGACAAATGCGATCTTATGATATTAAACAGCCCCTCGCAGGCTCTGGAACAGTAAAGACCTCTATGGGGCAGCAGAGAAGAGCTGCAACTTGGTACCTTGATACCCATGGTCTGTCTGTTTGAAACGCGACATTCATGTCATACAAACGCTATTTAATCATTGGGAGAACGTTCGCATCTAAGTCTATGGATCAGTAAGAACATTGCATACAGAGAGAGGCATGAGATCGAGATGGCGAAAGGGGGATAAGTCAACTTACTGATCACTTCGAGAGCCTGATGGGATAATAGACTCATATAAAGAGCGTCAGTGGCACCTGGTTGAGCCAGCTTCTCACCTCGGCTCCAAGGCTTCGTCAGTAGTCCTTTCAATCCATTTTGACCAGCTACTATCCCGACTATTCATCCGTCTACCCGTCGACACAGGCACTTGGACTTCTTCTTATCAAGATGGTTTCATATAACTCTCGTTCCCAAACCCCGGTTAACGGACCCCCATCTGGGCGCATTGATCCGGTCGTGCTATTCGAGGCGCTTACAGGGAGAACACTGGATCGAAGTTCCCTGACTTCCCGCCCAGCTCCCGAGGAATATGATGACCTGAGAGACATTCAACCATGCCGTCCAGGAAAGCAGGAAGGGCCCGAACCCGATCCCCAGCCCCAAGATGTCTTCGTCGGTTGCATCAACCCCTTCGCACTCGCCGAGAATATGATCGGTCATAAGATCGACCGTCAATCCATCACCGCGATCCGCATCATTCAGGATACTCTTCAAACCGACTACGAGGAGCTTTTTGACATGAAGCACCACTCGGTCCTCTACGCCGGGCTGAAGCTCAACAAGCAAGAGCGCAAGGCCGAGGAGCTCGAGGAGGGGGAGACGAAGATCCTCAAGGAAAAGGACCTGGTCACCCCTGACCTCAGCCGTCTCGACAAGCTCGGCGACCTCGAGAACATCGGCATGAAGGAGATGGGCAACGTCCGCATCAAGCGGGCCGGCATCCTGAACAACAAGCTGCACCTCGTCCTGCACGCGGACGAGATCGCCCGGACCGTGTGCAACCGGGAGGTGACGCAGACGATCAACGACTTCTGCCTGCCCTTCCGGCGCGACGGCCAGAGGCAGGACGCATTCACGCCGCCCAACAGCTCGTGGCGCGACGCCCGCGAGGTCCTCATGATGCGCAACATGCCGCGCAGCCTGATCTCCGACTACAACACCCTCTTCGACTACGGCGGGTCCCGCGAGTTCCAGGTCATGCGCAAGTTCGACGACCCCATCCAGGGCGCCACGGGCAACGGCTGGTTCGTCGCGGCGCTGTTCTCGGTCTACTGGGCGGACCCGGCGTCGCTCAACCGCAACACCAGCATGCAGGGGCGCATGCCCTACCACGACCCCAACAACGGCGGCGGCGAGGGCCGCCAGCAGCAGCAGCGCTTCAGCGTCAAGTTCCACGACAAGGGCGGGCGCAACAACAACAAGACGCAGGTCGTCGAGGTCGACTACCGCGTGCCCGTCAACAACTCGAGCGAGGACTTCGTCTACTGCCGCTCGAGCGACGGGCTGGCGCTCTGGCCGGCGTTGTACGAGAAGGCCTTCGCCCGGTGGATCAGGGAGGGCGGCGGCGGCGGCGGCAACGAGGGCTCCGTCCGGCGCAGGGGGGGCGTCGCCGGCGGCGAGGGCGGCCAGCGCGTCGACATTACCCAGACGCACCACGGCGACCCCGTCAAGGCAATGGCGCAGATCAACGGGCGCGAGCCCGAGTACTACTTCACGGACAAGCGCGAGCCGGGCGACCTCGTCGGGCTCGTGCGCCGGTGCAGCGTCAACCACCGCGTAAGTAATCCCCACCTCCATGACCCCCTACAATCTCCTTTTTTCAGCCCAAATGATATCCCTGGATATCCGCAACGCATCTCAGATCACCACCCGGCAATGGGTAGATTGATCACCGCCTAACATTCGAATTATATATCTCTCCAGACCATCTGCCCCATGGTGGCGTGGACGCACGCCTCGGACCGCGGCACGTACCGCGGGTGCAACCTAGTGGCGAACCACGCCTACTCGGTGCTGGGGTGGTCGTCGGTCGGCCAGGGCGACCGGCAGTACATCATCGTGCGCAACCCGTGGGGCGTGACGGAGCCGAGCGGGCTCAGCAGCTACCCGGGGATCCTGACGCGCGTCGAGCCCGAGTACTGGCGCCCGGCCTCGCTGCTCGACCGCGAGGGCGTCATGGCCGTCGAGGTCGGCGCCTTCAAGGAGTACTTCGCCTGCATGGGCGTCGCCAAGTAAAGAAGAGCAAGAAGAAGAAGAAAAGGGGGTGATGGGAGTGCGATGCCATGGAAATGCGCGATGAGAGTCCGGTTATACGCAATTGGAAGCTTTTGGGGGACAAGGGACATCGGGATTCTGTATACGTGTGGATTGAGAGATTGCCCTAGGAGTGTCCTGGCGATGCTTCCTTACCTCTGTTCGCTGGCAGCTAACTACCTACCTAATGTACACGTAGTTTCTTGACAGGTATTCTCTCGTAAACGGCTGAATTACCAAAGTTGACATGTCTTGTCCTCCATTTCCAAGTCCCTCGTCCTCCTTAGGCCTATATAGTGAGAGGCCGCCCCTGTTGAGGAAGTGCTAGGCGTATCGCACACCGAATTCAAAGCATAATGCTGAGTTCAAGAAGGCGGTATTTTTACTGGGTGTTTCTCACTACGGTCTATGAGTGCTATTCCGGATGCAGGTACATGAAGCTGCTTTCTTTCTCAGAATTTCGAGACTCCCAGTTGAGCGAGCCGTCCCCTGTCCGTTGCATGACCGTGCCCCAAAGTTCAAACCACATCGCCGGGGCAATATACCTACACCCTGACCGGCATAGCCTTAAGCGAAAGGCAGAAGTTGGATTAAAGCTTGGCGGACCCCGGTCACCCTTCCTCTCGCTTGTTGGAAAAGTGGCTTTTCGACTGGGTGCGGTATGCACGTGGCGAGATGCTCAGATCTGGCCGCATGGAGCAACATCATACATGCCTAGGTATCTAAAGCTAATCTACATACCATGACATTGCCTAGAAGCACAACCTCCTACGGTCTATGCGCTACGTACAACTGATCAATACACCTAACTACGTAGTGTAATAGAAGAGTAATCCGTGTAGTCGGATTCTCGAGCTAGGTCTCCTACTCAGCCCCTAACCATACCTGATTACCTGTTAGTGCATGCTTATGCGCCTTGGCACCGAGGCTTCGCACACTCTTCGAGGTAACCGGACTGCTGCTCTCCCGCGTGCTACTTGCCATTCATCTAGGTAGTGAGAACTGCAGAAGAGGAGAGACAACCGAAGCGGTGCTTATTTGTTTCTGTTCAAGACAGTTACGGGATATACGTAACGGAGCCGCATTCACCAGGGCTTGCTTGTAGGTCATACGTATGGTGAACAAGGTATAGACGTGAGTAGGTAGTTGGGTATTTTAAGAAAATCCCCAGACTTTGGCTTCAGCTGAGATGAGAGGGGTTGAACATGGGAAGTTTGAAGTTAGACCACATCCGGTAGTTAATTAGTGATGATTGATTTTGGTATAGAGAAGTGTAGCTTTGCCAAGTTGTACTATGTATTCCTTACCAAGAGCCTGCTATTTATATCGCTTACTCCCCTTCCAGTAACTACTAGTAGCTCATTTCTTTAGCGTAGATACTCTCACTGTTCTCAAGGAAACAGACAAAAGAATACTAGAGATGTGAGATAACTTCTTTATAAGTCAGTCATGTAAAGCGTGCTTGATGTGTGTTCTTCGAGGTATACCCGGATTTCGCTTTTGGATAACGACCAGGCCACTGCCCCCCAGAGCGTCAGCTGGGTGGTAGCGAGGCAGCTAGGTAGGTAGCCAGCCGGCCGGGGTCACCGGGTTCGTCCCACTTCCCACGCCGATCCCATCGCCGCCGCTTGTCGATGACAGGGCAACAATTTAAGGGAGACGCTTGGCGTATCCGAACAGTAATCACCAACGCCGGCCTATGTCAAATACGGCGGCACACTTATCCAGACTGAGCACACCCGGAGTGGGAAGGGGGATCTACAATATCGGGGGATATTGATTTCGATCTGACATGCGCGCGCCCAGCGAGAAGAGAGAAAGAAGAAAAAAAATTGGACTTAATAACGGATAGGTACCTAGTTATAAGAATAGATCGAACCGCCCGGGATGGTGTATATATACGGCCGCGTTCCTCTTCACCCGCCCGCCCGCCCGCCCCCTTTGGAAGATAGCCAGCGGTATTACTCTCCTTTTTTGAAAAAAGTTCGTTCTGCGGTATAAACACGTGTAATATTTTATTATTATTTTTGTTCAACTTCTTTCCGTTTTCAACTTCCTCTTTCGATTCCGGCTCATTCAAGATGCGCGCCTCGCTCTCTGCTCTCTTCGCCGTCGGCGCCGCTGCCGCTGCCACTTCCGGCGCCGACCTCGGCACCTGGAAGCTCATGTCCATCTCCACGGGTTGCAAGTTCGGCCGCTGCTTCACCAGCTACGTCGTCTCCGGCGACGAGCTCACCGTCGACGGCGTGACCTACCCTGCCTTCGCCGCACGCGTAAGTCCCCATTCCTCATTCCATCATACCTAATCCATAGTTAGCTTTGGAGGAGGAGGAGGGAGCGGACCATGAGAACTGGGTTAAATAAATGGGGGAAACGGCCCTCGGAGCGGAGCAAAAGACGTTATAAGGAGGGGGGGCAACGTTATCAATACTGACATTTTTCGTTTGCTCATTTCTAGTGCAAGACGATGGGAAGCTGCAGCAACGCCCTCGAGGGCTCTACCATCGCCTCCAAGTCCGACGCCGAGACCGGCAAGCTCGTCATCACCCAGACCGTCGTCAAGGACGGCAAGGAGAAGACCGTCACTGCCACCGCCGACTGGGACGAGTCATCCGAGGTCTACGTCGAGGCCCCCGTCGTCTCCGTCTCCTAAGAATGTGAAAGGTTTTGACGATAGAGAAAAAGAAAGAAAATAGGAAGAGGCCCCCATTCTGTGTACACAATTGGTATCTTGGTTCACCACCCCCCAATGCCTGACCTTCTTCACGGGGAAACACGCAACCTTTTGTTATTTTAACTACCCCCTCGCGACAAATCGAAATCGCTATATCCCTCCCCCCCCTTCTGTGCAACCTGCATGCCTCGAGCTGAATGGGCGCTCGCTGCTTTGTACATAAAATTCCCCGCAGAGTCATCGGATAATATATACCCACACTGCCTGTTACTATTTTCGAGTTTTTTTCCAAGCAATGTAAACTGAGTAACCTAGATGCATCAACATAAGGAAAACCTCGCTCGATCGTGAGGCAACACCGGCGCCTGTGGGCGGAGTCTGGTACGATGCTACCAAGTCATAGATGTTTAGGTATGCATTAGGGTAGAGATCAATAAATGTGAAGACCATAATAGGGAGTACGTTTAGTCCAGCCAGGTCACAAGCTAAATCAATTATCTACTACTCTGCGAACTCGCGCGGCATGGACAAACGCACCGACAAACTCACAAGCGCAGACTGAGCGAGTACATTGACTCTGGTCTACTTCGACTATTACCGCACTTTATATGGTTTAAACCAGTAGGGGGTATTTTCGCTAAATTATTCTCTGGCAGTAGTCGTCGCTAAAGCAATATTGGCAGGCTTCTACGGTGTTATCATGCCCGGGCGACATCACGACTGTAACATACACAGTTCTCCCAATCTTCCGACTCTCGCAAGCTCGGGTATTCTAACTAGCCAGTCAGAGCCTTATCTCCTATTCGTGCTCTTACGCACATGCTTATCCCCCTTACCATCACCATATGTGTAATGTCTCTGGAGGGTTTCTTTGCTCATCCCTTCTTCACCCGCTTAGAGCTCTTATCACTGAGACTGCTAAGCACACTAGCACTCCGTTTATGCCCGCCGCTACTTCCTAGCTGTGTATTCTTCTCGCTGGTCCCAGCTTTGAGTTGATTAGTGTCGCCGGCCTTATTATCTGCCTTGGTCTCGCTCTTACTCTCCCCATTGTTAGCGCCATTTGTCGTTGGCTCTGATGTAGCCAAGTCTTCGCCGTTACTTGTCTTATCTGCGGATGTTGAACCCGTGCGCTCACGAGTAGAGGCGCTAGCCGCTTCGCTCGTGGATACGGAACTTGACTCTGATGGCCTTTCTCCGCCCTTATTAGTTTCAGACTCGGCAGTCCCGCTCGACGTCGGCAGGCCCGCGGCCTTCCTCCGCTCGGTTTTCTTAGCTTGCTCAAGACGTATCTCGGCATCAATTTTGTCGTTCAGTTTTCGCATCTCCAAGAGCATATTAATAGAACCAAGTAGCTTCTCCATAGAGTCAACAACACTCCTAGTTGGCATGTTGAGTCTGCTTGGTATGTCCAATTCCGCCAACGTATTGGTGATCCTTTGATGTTGTGCATTACTCTTCGTCGTAAGTATCTTATTAATGCGCTCGTAACGAAATGTAGGGCCCGAGGGCAGGCGGTCATGGTGGGAAACGCCGTAGATTTTCTCTTCCTGTTCAGTGAGCTTCTTCCGTTCCTGTGGCTGTTGCTGCTGTTGGGCACCTTTCTTGGTCGGCCGATCGGGTCGCTCACCACCACCAATGGAATCTCGGTGGCCGCCTGTTGAAGCAGCAATACTCTCCCTGCGGTTCTCTGAGACAGGTGTCGAGTTGGAATGGCCCGAAGGTTGCGCTGAGCCTGGCGTGTTGGCACCATTCACGTCCAAAATGGGCTTGCGCTTCTTTGATCTGTCGGCAGATGCGAGATTTTGCAAAAGTGTCGACAGGCCAGCACTGGATTTGAAGCTCGTTATGTCTTGCTCCGTTGGCGGGAAGTCTAGCCGGCGATGCAAGTCTTGGCGGTCCTGGTTGAGCTTCTGTTGTCGGGCGACGATTCGCCGCACCTCGATAAGTAGCTGTTCCTCCTCTCGAGCTTCGTCGGTGGACCGACTCAACGAATCCTGCGCAAACTTTTTGCGTTGCATTTCGGTTACCGGGTTGAAGTTGGCCATCATTTCGTGCAACGAGAACTCGCCTGGTGTCATGTATTGCACCGGCTTCTGAACTGCCATCATTTTCGCAGCCACCTCATAATATCGCTTTTTCAGGTCTTCCATAGTACGGGGTTGGAAAGCACGCATCATGGCTGTATCTGGATCTGTGCTGTCCATGTCCTTTTCTTCCTTGATGTGCCCCGGGAACTGCGGCGTATAGTCATATCGATCCCATATTATCGGCCATCGTAGATCATAGTCCCTGGCCAAGCCAAAGAGGTAATCCGTCTCATCCTTGGTCCAATCGTCGCTGAGCAGATTTGAGTTGTACTGGGCTTCGTTATACTGGGGCACATCGACCTGCACATTGAACTTGGCAAAGCCGGAATCATCAACTACGTCTGCGGATTTTGCGGCCTCGGTATTCGTGTCGCCTGGCGTCTGTCGGTCCGATTGCGGTTGCGATGCAGCTCTCGATTGGTCGTCGGTCTCCTTCTTCCAATGTCGCAGTTGCAACGACTGATCATTGCGGGCCGAGTTGCGGAATGGCACCAAATCCCACCGAGAAGCTGGTTTCCTACTCCCAAACCGTCTCTTTTTGAAGGTCGATATCTCGGGTACAATAGCGATCGGATTGTCGCCTCCCAAGCTCTGGACTTCACGTGCCAAGCCCTTCAAGTTCGGGCGCGGGGGGCCGGTTTTTTGCTTCTTTGTAGGCCGCAGAGCGGCAGCATCGACAGGGAGGTTAAGCACATCGCGAACATCGTGGGAGGCCATTATGGTGCGTGGGACGACCGGGGCGGCAAAGGGTGCCAGTCGCACTCGGGATTCGAGAGGGGCGCCGAGGGGACTATGTATCGCGCCGTCACCCGATGGTTAGAAGCTGATTTGCGCGCGAGATTACCATACAGTGCCGGATTGAACAGTAGCAACTTTGGTCTTGCGATGGCAAAGCACGGTTGACGCGGTGAAATTGATGGATTATAATGATGGGGGGGTGTTTGGGTCATGTTCAGGTTACAGAAGTGGACTCTGAGAATTTCTAGCTTGGCGTCACTGCTTGACATGCTTATCTGCGCTATAACGAGTGGGGTTTAGCGCAATCATTTAGTGTACTTCCCCAGACTATCTACTACCTAGGTACAGTGGGTGTACTTACTATAGGTAGCTCAGATGGTTATCTCAAGACGCTCAGACAACGGTCGTGATTTGAGCCCCGAACGACAAGTGAGCAAGTGAAACGACGAATTTGAGATGATATTGATGGCTTCCCAGTTGGAGACTTCTATACCTGGGTCATGTGATCATACTTTCTTCGTAGTCCACCGGCTCCGAAAACCCAAGATTTCACATCCGCCGAGCTTAGTCCCTTCCATTACGAGGAGTTGCCCGAAAATTCGACCCGACCGCCATCTATAACTGGAGGGACGACGACAGACTTGGACACGACGTTCGTATTACTAACGAGCTCTGTTCACGATGGTAATGCTTCGTTCATGCGGATCTTGAGATTTGTGCTGAGCAGCCGGAAGAAGCCACCTCCTAGCTCTCAAAGGGGGTACGGCCTGTGGCACACAACATCTCTTTTCCCTAAGCTAGTGCAACGGACCGTGTAAAGTTTTACAGGGCGGGAGCTGAACAACTACGGAATGATGGACGATGCAAGCTAGAAGATTTTTAGATATCCCTCGCCGGTACCATGGAGGGCCATTGACAGGGTCTAGCCTACCTACCTAACTAGGTAGGTAGGTATTACGCCTGAGTCGATCCGTGCAAAATAGTTGGCTCGTCAATTGCGAAGAAGGTCCTCACTAGCACTCGCGTTTTGCGTGCTACTTGGGTGAGTACTTTTCTAGAGACTGCCTATCATAGGTACTTCGGATTACTAGTTGATAGGCAGCGGCAAGACTCGTGAAAATAGTTATGTTTGATACGCGTTCCTACCTTCGGCCACGTGACAGAAAGCAGGTCAAGACTTATCGATAACATTAGTACAGGGCGCTTGGATCGGTCCAGGGGCTGTGACAGTACTGCTAGACAGCGCAGACTGTGCTGCAATTCACTGTGGCTCCAGGCTCGATCAGCGGATAGTGAACGTGGCAGCTTGGCGACTTGAGAGCGAAGGTGAGCCGTGAGAGCTTCACGAGATCGACGCAACACCAACGCCCAAAACCACACCCCCACGGCCCGACCGACCCAATCCTCCCCGAACCACAAAGCCCGGTTTTTCCAGAGGCACCAACAAAGCGCCAATTGAGAGGACGCGACCGGTGGTCAGGGGCGCAAACGAGTAAAAAAATAAAATAAGGATGAGGGCGATACTCCCCCTCCTGTCGCTGAGCGCCGTGGCTCAGGCGCTGTACTTCTACATCGACGGCACGCAGCCCAAGTGCTTCTACGAGGAGCTGCCCAAGGACACCCTGGTCGTCGGCCACTACACCGCCGAGGAGTTTGACGAGAACACGCGGACGTGGTCGAAGCACGACGGCCTCAGCGTCTACATATCCGTCGACGTACGCTCCTCCGCTCCTCTCCCCCTCCTCTCCCACCCACAGCCTCTTTTGAAGTTTGGAATAAAATAGATAGAATGAAGATGAAGGAAAATAAAGATGAAAACAAAAAACCGAGAAACTGACACGGGCGGCGGGCCAAAACGAACAGGAAGTCTTCGACAACGACCACAGGGTCGTGTCCCAGCGCGGCTCGGCCGCGGGCCGCTTCACCTTCACGGCCCACGAGGCCGGCGACCACCGCCTCTGCTTCACTCCCAGCAGCAACAGCGGCCGCCAGGGCTGGCTGAGCGCCGCCAACGCCAACGGCGGCATCAAGCTGACGCTGGACCTGGCCATCGGCGAGTCGAGCGAGATCGAGAGCACCGACAAGAGCAAGCTGCAGGACATCTCCCAGCGCGTCAAGGACCTCAACTCGCGGCTGCAGGATATCCGGCGCGAGCAGATATTCCAACGAGTAAGCTTTCTCTCTCCCCTTTTCTCCCTTTTCCTCCTCTCTCTCTCTCCGTCTCTCTCTTGGCTCCCAGTGTACAATTGTCGCATCGCATGATACGGCATCAACACAATACACACACACCACCAAGGGATATGCTCCTCCTCTAGCTAACCACCCCCCGCCCCGACAAACAGGAACGAGAGGCCGAATTCCGAGACCAGTCGGAGCTGACCAACTCCCGCGTGATCCGCTGGATGGCCGTCCAGCTCGTCGTCCTCGGCGCCACGTGCGCCTGGCAACTATCCCACCTGCGGTCCTTCTTCATCAAGCAGAAGCTCACGTAAATTCCGGGAGGGGAGAAGAGAAGAGAAGAGAAGAGAGGGAAAAAGTTTGCGTGACGCACAATAGAAAGAAAAACCCAAGGTTATATATACATTTATATATATCTACAACCCACTCCCGATGTTTTCTCTCTCTTTTTTCGGGGAAAAAAGAGAGAAAACGATAACCTAGAAGGGATGGTGGGAAAGCAGGAATTCAAAAAAGGGGGACGGAGAAAGGTCAAAACGAGCTTGTTACAAACTTTCGACCAGGCTTTACGCTCGAATATTTTTGACTCCCTACCTAAAACGCAAACGAATGCCTGTTACACCCTCCTCCTCCTCCTCCTCCTCCTCCTCCTACTGTTGTGACGGTACGCTCTCTGTAATGATAGATACGCACAGATCAGAATCCTTTTTTTTTTTTTTTTGGAGTTGACGTCTGAGCATGAATGAGCACGAGAATCTCGCCGTGGTTGGTTTGTTAGCAGGCAGGCAGGCAGGCAGACGGGCGCTGTATGTGATTTATCGAAACCGGATTTCCTAGCAAAACTGGGTAAATACCTAAGTACCTGCCTAGTTGCAACTTTATGATCTGTGGAATGTCTTGAAGTGCCTCTATCAAGCTCAGATCTAGTCTGCTAAGCCATGAGTACGGAGTAAGTAGTTACGTTCTGAATAGGTAACCAGTCACACAGATAATCCACAATTAGTAGCAAATACAGCATCATTTGATATGTCCCATTGTTTGTCTTTTTCTATCCCCGCAGGAAGCTAGTCTTCTCGCCTCGATTTACCAGATCACCCCTCGCTATAGTACCCCCAGGAGCGGCGATCACATCCTGCCTGCCATGTGCCCCGGCGCTTCTTCACCACGTCTACATTTTCCTCTACACCTCGACTTCCTCCCCTGCCGCCCCCCACACTTCGTTACAATTATAAACAGGTATATCAAGGATGTTGCAACACAGAGAAAAGTAGGACACCGGATTCCCAATGCTAGCCTGTCAAGAAGGCTCACAAACTCCACCGGCGCCGTTGCTGTGAGTTGATGTATTAACAGCCAGGATCTATCACATCAGAGCGAGAGTCATGAATAAAGGGAAAAAAATCAAACAGTAGTAGTCCGTATCCCGATGTACGCCGAGCTCAATAGAGCCAGGACCCCGCCAGCAGACGTCGCCGCATTTCCTGCTAGGGGTCGAGTGGATACTCTCGATTTAGTATGTAGGAGAGCGCGTAAGCGCTGGGGTGCGGTCTGGGCCATGGTCCTCCGAAGCACAAGCAGCCCAGCTATTCTTGGGGGAGATGACTGTAATGCAGTCCTCCTTAGTCGTAGTGTATGTAATTATAACCTCTTAGGCAAATGCATACGCTCTCGGGAGAATAGGTCCGTTTGTGAAAAGACATCCGGGGGAGTATTAAGAAGCAATACACACGAGAGTTGGAAAATCGCATCCAACTCTCTTAAGTCTATATGGATTCGTTCGTATGCCATCGTTTCCGTTGAATTATCCTGCACTTTGTCAGCGGCGCTCACTCCGATCAAGACCCGTTTCGTAACATACCACAACAGAGAACTTTCAAGAACTTCTGGAATCCCGTAGGCGGAGGCTCGTTGGGCCCATCATTCGCCATACCCAACTCGGGACTCATATTTGTCTGCTGAGCCATTCTGGGTGGCAGATTCTGGCTGCTGTTCTGGAATTGGGCCTGAGTTGATCCAGTCGGCGTGGCCATGTCTCGGAGCCCCCCCACCGCGCTCCCGCGTTGTGCCTTCAAGGCGACGGGGGCGTTTGGCCGGCGCGGGTCCGTCCCCTTGGCTGGTGACGGAGGTGGGGGCTGCGCGGCGTTTAAACGGTCGCGTGTCAGGTGAGGTGTGTTCGCCCCAGTCCGGGACTGATTGTGTAATTCCATTTGCGATGGGCCAGGCCGAGCGTTTGGGTTGTGATACGCACTCTGCTTGTGTACGCTGTCCCACCCCTTCGCTTCTTTGCCAACCTTCATCCAGTCATATTCTCCATCTTCTACTTCACCCGTATTCTTAAGTGCTTGGGTGAAGAGTTCGCGCAAGTAATCATAATCGGGTGTGTCTTCGAAGCCGAGGTTTCGAACGTAGGTCAGGTACTTATTGAATTCATCAGGGAACCCCTCGCAGAGATCTTTGATTGCGGTGGTTTGCTTCTTCTCGCCAATCTTCTCGTACTTCTGCTTGTTTGTCGCAGCCTTCAAGCCTTGCCAAGGAAGGCCACCACGTAGAAAGTACATGAATACATGGCCCAAGGCCTCCAAATCATCTCGCCGAGATTGTTCGCGTCCTAAGTGGGTATTGATACTCATGTATCGAGCAGTACCGGACAATGACTTGCGCTCGCGATAGGGGATGTGCTGCTTAGTTTTGGGATCTCGATACTGCTTGGCCATGCCGAAATCGACAACGTGGATAACATTGGCAGCCTTTGTTCCCTGACGGCCAATCAGGAAGTTGTCGGGCTTGATATCACGATAGATAAGGTTTTTCTCGTGGATGGTCTGGACTCGGGACAGCTAAAGTAGGGTATGAGCAATGTAACAAATATGATGTAGTAAAGAACAGTCAGACAGGGGCGTACCATTTGTTTGGCTACCATGACTACCGTCTTAATCGAGAATCTTCGGTTGCAGTGGTCAAACAGGTCCTCCAAAGACGGTCCAAGCAGATCTATAACAAGGATGTTATGGAGGCCCTCCTGACCAAAGTAGTAAACATTAGGAATGCCAGCTAAACGTCATTCAGGGTTAGTGACAAACGTAGCGTCCGGGGCAGACAGCGACTCACGGCACCCAACGAGAATCTTGTATGTACGGTATTCGTCCCGGAGCTGTGGTGCATCACTCTTGCGCGGCTCCTGCAGCTTTGTTAGCAGGTTCGAAAAGCTGGATAGTCCATCATGACGCAGTTGCACATCGGGCTCAATGGATGGCGCGCCAGCGAACTCAGCAACGGTGCACAGGAGGAGCGCCTTACAAACTTGATGGCAACTTGCTGGTTGTTCAGCAGGTTGGTGCCCTCAAAGATGACACCAAAAGAGCCTTCACCAATCTTCTTGCCGACCCGGTAGTGGACGCCCACGACGTTGGACGACGACGAAGCCATTGTGCGGGCTGGGAAAATTGAAGGAGATGAGATGACGCGTCAAAAACGAGGGCAGGTCGGGGTCGGGGGCAGCACGTTCGACGGGGTGGCACAACGGGCGGCTGCGTTGATGTGGCGAGGGAGAGTTGGCGTCGGTGAAACAAGCATCAGCGATACTCGAGCAGGCGAAGGGACCAGTAGACCATCTCTCGGGACGCCGTGGGAGAAGCAAGCTGGCCGAGAAGGAAGGGGGGAGAGGAACAGAAGAGCCAGCCGTGGTGGCCCCAGGGAGGGCGATCTGCGGGCACGAGGACGGGAAACCCGTTTGGCTGATGCGGCAGCGATTGCAGCGATTGATAATGTGGTGACAGATGAAAAGGTGAATTGAACTAGATGGACCGCTGGCTAGAGAACTAGAGTGAGAATCAAAGGGGAGGAAAACAGCGAGAGGCGGTCGGGGGGAGATTGGATCAGCTGGAGGAGGTACCTACCTGCTCCCTGCCTGCCTGCCCAGGTATCCAGGTACTACTTGTACACTGAGTCCCCAGGCCCGTCTAGGCCAGATGCGGTAGGTGGTCCACTGCTGGCTGGCGCCTCCGGGCCCCTGAGTGGTGGAGAGCCCCCTGGCGACAGGCTGCAGGTGGTGCTGGTGGTCTTGGCCGCCGGCAGCAGGCCAACTGTAGTGAGGCGCTGAAGGGGGCCTACCTAATTCTGGGAGGCTTAGGATGCTGAGCACACGCCTCGCAGGCCCGTCTACGCCCGTCTCTGCCCCCTTTCAGGAGCTATACTTTTGCCGTGGTCCAGCCACGAATTCCTTCTACCATTGACACGAGAGCCCCGTCTAGAATAGTTCGGCCGCTAAGGTGATGGATGGAGATGCCAAGGCCATAAGCCCCTGTTGCCCCCCGAGCCGACACTGTTTTTGGGGTTGACTTTCGGAAATGCCTTGACTTAGTCTCCAGCAGAATGTAAGTACCTACGTGCGTACTCCGTATATCCTGCTGCCAACTCACGTCTCCTTCATATCAGGACAGAACTGACATCTTGCAAGAGATATACAATCCTCTTATGCTCAATTTCTGAAAGCACAGCTGCCCAGCTACACCACGGCTCCTCTGCGCATCTATCCTGTACATATTGGTCTGTTGGGCCTCTCTTATGACGGAAACGCAGAACACCATAAAGCTCAACTTATCATCGTATTATTTCTCCCGACCATGGCCGTCTACTAACCACTTCGAGCCTAGAACACCGAAATGCGTTAGTTGCGAGCAATTGCAGTTTCCACTACCTAATTAAAGACGAGCACTAATGGCCCGGAGCTCCAACCAAAGTTCGCATGCCATGCTTAAACGACCTGGTGTACCTACTCCGTACCACGTACCGTATCTCGGCAGTGCGGGAGGAAATGCGTTTGCTGTTTGTTGTTGCTATGGACAACGTCAACGTCTGGGTTGCCGCACGGCACGGGCACCGCCTTGGCGGGCCAGTGGCCTGTAGGTTGTGGTCAATTGTGTGGCTTAGATACCTAGACAGCATCGTCCTGTCAGGCGTTGTTTTGTTCGGTGGATCCGAGAGGCCATTCCGGAACTTGATTCCCATGTCCATGATCCCAGATTCACTGTATTAAGCGCCAGCAATCGCTTAAGTGTCGACCACAGGACACAAGCCCCCCTTACGGAGTACAATCTGCCTGGGATCCCTGTATCGTGCCAGGGAGTAGATATGATCTGTGCCGTGGCAATTTCATTTCAACCATCTACTGGATAATTGTTGAATAGGATCGAACATTCCGTAGATCTTCTCGACGAAAATCGTCCGTATAAGATCCTCCTCCTATGCCGTTGCGTGTTCATGTCGCATCGAAACAACTGCAGCTTTTAGCTGGCCGTGGTGAGGTGAGGCCCCGGCCGCTTCCGCTAATAACAAATGGTAGTAATGAAACACCATGCGCGTCGGCACCCGGGGATGCGACGCGCTCGTAAATCTCAGCAAATCCTCGAAGTGCCGAAACCAGTTTCAATTAGAATACATGCCCTGCAGGCCGTCTCGTGTTTCAAACGAGAGCCCTTCCCACCTCCAACATCTTTAGTCTAGCATGGCGCCCCTATCGTGAACGCTGCTCCCGGTCGTCCCGCATCCAGATCCTATCAGAGCAGCGCGAGAAATCACATCGCCTGATTTGTCGAGCAAATGCTCCTGACGCATCTTTCGTCCACCGGCATAGAATGACGTTGTAGGGTGCATCTGTAACTATCCGGTTTTGCAGAACACCATCAGCATATGATTGGATTCGACGTACGGAGTACCTACCTACGCATCGGGTAAACCCTGCAAGGCTCATCACAACTCTCGGTCCCCTGGAACTTTGTACTGGCAAGACAGGACCCCGAGGTTACTCATTCGACAATCGCCCAGTACGATGCGCAGAATATCGGGTTTGGCCTGTTACGTCATCATTATTTTCTATCTCGAGCTTATGAAGTTAAGTTAGATATCTCCGGGTGATAACAGCGCATCAGCCGCGCGCATGTGACATTGTTGTACCCAGTCATAGGAACACACCGCAGCTAGGACTGCCCATGTGCTCGTGATATCGCCATCAAACTCTCCTTGACCGTCTCAAACGCATCCTCGTGATCCGCCCTCCAGCTGGAGACAGCAACGCGGACAGCGGACTTCCCGCCCCAGCTGGTCCCGCTCACGTACCATTTCCTGCCCTCGTTGATCCGCGAGACGAGCACCTCGTTGAGCGCGTCGTCCCGGGCGCGGAACAGCACCACGATGTGGACGTCGTCCCCGACGCGGAGGGGCCGCGGCCCGTCGTCCGGCAGCAGCACGTAGTCGTCGTCGCAGCACTGGACGGCCCTGGCGACGGCGCGGGCGGTGAGGACCATCCTCTCCATCATCTTCGACAGCCCTTCCCTGCCCTCGCTCATCAGGACCGCGTAGACGGGCAGCGCGCGGAAGCGCCGAGAGTTCTCCAGTCCGATGTTCAGGGGACTCTGGATCTGGGCCGTGTTATCGGACGAGAGGTAGGCGGCGTTGGGGTTCTTGAAAACATCGTTTAGGATGGACGCTCTTCGGGTGAAGAAGATGCCGTTGTCGTAGGGCTAGAGATCGCTTAGTTTATCTTCTCCAGGTGCCATAGGATATTAGACGCACCACGTTCAACAGCTTGTGCCCGTCGATGGTCAGACTATCGCAAAGCTCTAGGCCAGCGTTGGCTTTGTGAAGTGAGGCATACTCGTCCGTCGTAGGCAAGGCCCGAGCAAAAACACCAAAGGCTAGGACACAATTAGCTGCACTTGTCGCAGGATGAGGAGGGAACTAGTCCAGACCTCCGTCAACATGGATCCACGCCTGATACTGGTCAGCTAAGCGTCGAAGCCTCTTCATGTCCTCGACGCCCGTAGTGGCGAATCGGCCGGTGTTGACCTCTCCGGCACTGACGGCTATGATGCTGGCAACCTCGCTACGCTGCAGCTCTCGCTCGACGGCATCTATGTCCAGCCGCCAGGGCTCGGCGTCGCTGAAAGGGAGGAGCTTGACGGAGGCACGCCCAAGTCCCACCACCGAGGCCGCCTTCGACAGCGAACTATGCCCCATGCTCGTCAGGACCTGGATTTCCTCGATGCCTGCTTTCTGACAAGCCCGTAGTAGCCCCATCTCCCCAACCGCCCCTGGACCTGCCGCCAGTCTCGATGCAACGACTGCCTCGCGACCGCATGCCAGGCCCAGAATGTTGCTCCCCGTGGCGCCCGTGGTAAACGTGCGGCCCTCCCACTGTGCAGGCTCTCCCAGATGCAACAAGCTCAGCAGCATCTTCAGCGCGGCGTCCTCGACCTCGGTGGCTATGGTCTGGCTGGGGAGATGCACCTGGACGTTCTGATCATAAGCGCTGACAATGTTGTCCGCGACCTCGGCGATCGGGAGCGTAGAGCCGGTGACGAAACCCCAGTATCGGCCACTTCGGTTCTCCCCGTTCAACGCGGGCACGATGTCATTCATGAGATGACTGAAGGTGGCGGCCGGCCCCAAGCCACGGAGGTAGTTCTCGGTTGCGGCATCCGGGAGCGATGCCCTCGCGTTTAACAACCTATCCGGGCCGGGAAGCGTAGGCGCATGCTCGCCAGGTGCCACAGCAGCTGATTCCCTGATGCGGCGCTGGGCATCCCCTATGAAGCTGCTCTCCATCTTGACCTAAAAGAGGTTTCTCCCAGCTCACCGGGTATTGAATGTGTGAGCACGGTCCGATAGCCTTTCCCTCTTCTCAGGACTACGTGGCTTGACGATGGTGTTAAGGACCTGGGCAAGCCAGACCTATGAGAGGTTGGCTCCGGAGAGATTATTTTACCTAGATATTTAGTGGTACCAAAGATAGTTAAGGCGCGAGGGGTTGGATGTTTGCCTTTCTTTCTAATCGATCGCAAACTGTTTCCTCGTCCCCTTTACAGCGCAACTATTCAGAGACACTAGATCGCTTAGCTTATTGACTTGCCTAAACTGGCGTTTTACGATGCTGCTAGATGCTTGTTGAGAGTTATATAGGGGATCCGCCAATTGCGCTTAGCCCGTAACGAATCAGACAATTGCTTTGCTCGGCAAGGCTGATAATCTCGATTGATGATGATGAAGCGTACAATTTGATCGTAGCACGCCTACCTCATCTCCTTAAATTCGGGTACTCTATCTAATCTGAGCGAGTTCGAAACCAGCAGAAATACAATGTCTCCGTAAACAGGTTCCAGGCTCCTTGGCACGTTATTGATCGCTTCCTTCGAATGAGAATCCTGAGAAAGCTAAGTGAGGTAGCATGGGACGATGATACGGAATATTCGTCTGCACTCCCTTGCGCGTAGGAAGCAATCAGGTTCAGAGACCCGTCTTCGCAATGTTACTGGCTATTCGATAGTAGTTTGGTGCAGTGCTTATGTTCCCTTTGTCTTTGTTGTTGGCGGCAGTTTTTCATCCCTGACTCCCATCTGCCGTCCACCTACATTGTAACCAACTAACCATCCGATGAATCATGTGCTTAATGTTTGTGGCCAAATCACCACGTGCAACCTGATGACCACCTGGGATCTTGGCGGTCATCCTTCATGCCTAGCAAAGTCTCAAGACGCTAACTAGCCAAAATAGGCTTGATTTGTACCATACCTAACAATCCCATGATTGGTGGCAGGTACCCCTACTGGTAATATGTAAAGAATATGCGACCCTTGTACACATTTTATTTCTCCAAGCTATCGAGAATCACAGGTGGATATTGATTAGCTTCGTAAGGCCGCACGGTATCGGGGCCGTAGCACATGGCTCACGTAGGAGTCAACCGACATTTGTACATCTAGCTCAGTCAGGAGAAGACCCAATGGAACCAGATGAGCTAGGTGACCAGCATGAGCGCAGGGATAACTCGGTGGTCTTCTTCCATTTCTTCCTTGGAGTAGATCGATGTAGATGTTACGCTCGGTTGCTGTATATCGTTACAGAGCTCGTCCGATGAAAAGAGAGTATAATGAGACTCTTCTACTAGGCACCTCACGATGCCCACCTATGGGGTGCTGCCGAGGAAGGAGGTGAACTAGATAAATCTCCGGGTTGGGGTTTAATTCAGGTTTTGGGTGCATCTTCATCCTGGCTGGCCGCCTTTTCTCGTTTCCGTTTCAGTATCTTCTCCAACCGCTTTGCAGTATTGAAGACCCCGTTGGTGGCAGCACCACAGTTCTTACACGATGGGTCCTTCCTATACCTCTTCAGCGCGCAGGACTCGCAAAAGTAGTGCCCACATCTCGTGACTACGGGGGCCTTGTACGGTTCCTCACAGATGATGCAGACGAACGGTATCTTTGCTAGCATCTCTTCGTCGTCCTCCTCTGCTCGGTCGCTAGGTCCGACCTTGTTCTCCTTGTCCCTGCTCTTCTGGGCGGCGCTTGAGACGACAGTGCCGCCGAGGTCCTTCTTGCCTTTCGTGTTGATCTCCCACTCCCGGTCGAGCTGCCAGCCCTGTTTCATGTCGCTTCGGTCGTGGAGGAAGATGCAAGCATCGCCGAACCCACACCAGCCCGTCTTCCTGTAATCTTTGCACACATCGGGAGCGAAATCCATCATGGTTGTCATACGGACATTTGTCGATGCCCGAACAGGTCCTTTCTTGACCGGCTCGTCGACAGGCTTGTTAACAGGCTCGTCGTACCAATCGTTGCGCTTTGTGGCATCGTTTGTGTCGGTTATGGGCACCTTCCGGTCGGCCTCGAAACGAGTAGGGAACAGCGTGCTATTCGCTTCCTTGTCCGACCTGGCAGAGACAACAACGCCGGTGTCGTGGCGCCTGCGCTTTGCAACTGAGGGCTTTTCATCTGAAGAGCTGTCGGAATCACCCGAGGAGCTGTCAGATGAGCCTTTGTCTGCCTTGGTCGTCGTGGGCGGCTCTGGCCTCTTTCTGATATTTGCTTTTGCGCGGGCTCCCCTCGATTTGAATTTGACAAGAGGTGGTGCAGCTACCTCTCCTGTAGGCGCGGGGGGTGGCAGCGTCGAATCCATGTTCAAGGGTGATCTGGTCGGTTGCGGGAGAGATGAGGAAGTGTTACAAGGTTGACTGGGACAGATGATGGAATTGTTTGATATTTCGAGCGGCAATGGTAGATCTGGTAGTATGAAAGCTTAGCTTACCTAAGCTACCAAGCAACACTCCACCTCCGTCCACTTGATGGACTTCGGCGAGTTAGGCCAGAAATGGTATTTCTCCTAAGCCTAATTTGGAATGCGCCACTCAAGCGGTACTGAAGTGGTGTTACGGCCAATGAAAGTTGCTGCTATGATCTCGAACAGGGACGCCTTTTTTAGAACATCGCCATTACAGTAAGACCTAAACAAATTGCCGTCAAGTTCTTCTGGATGAGCCTGACAATCGTTCCGGGGTCGCGTGCTGAGTGTTTTTGGGGAAGGATGCAAATACCTGACACAGGCTGTGTGTGCACCGTGTGGTCCAGACCACCTAGGTACCTTACTTATGGATTAGAACATATACCGGGTTCATTGCATATCGGTACATCCCGCTCTCTGCTGGCTTTCACCGCCTCCGTGACTCACTCGGGTTAGTTCCAAGTCCCCCAGCTCCGTCTACGGGAACGAAGCTTGGCACCCCCCCTTACCTAATCACCGATCCATTAGGTATCGACCCCTCTTGCCTCTTATGGAAGACAATTCGAAATTTCCGCTACCCCTCCTACTGTAGTTTCAGGTGGGGCATCTCAACTCAAGCCACGACACTCGACTCACACATCCATCTGCCCCGCGAGGTACCGTGCCCAGTCGTAACGTCACGAAGGCGACAGCGCGAACGAGCAGCCAACCCTCAAGATGCTCGACATCATTGACTTTATCACGTCTAGGGGCGGCGACCCGGAGAAGATTCGACAGAGTCAGGTGAAGCGCGGCGCCCCGACCGAAATCGTCGACGAGATCATCGAGCTCTGGGAAGTCCACCGAACGACGCTCTACGCAGCCACCCAGATCAACGCCGAGATCAAGACGGTCCAGACCAACATCACCGCTAGGAAGAAGAAGGGCGAGGCCATTGACGACCTGTTGGCGCAGAAGGACCAGATCACCCAGCGCCGCGTCGCCCAGGAGAAGGCCGCTGCCGAGCTCCAGCAGAAGCTCGACACCAAGCTGAAGACGATCGGCAACTATGTCCACAGCTCCGTCCCTGTGAGCGCGACTGAAGACGACAATGCCGTCGTTCGTACGTGGAACCCGGAAACCATAAAGTCGGGCGACAGCCTGCTGAGCCACCACCAAGTCCTGGCCCGGCTCGAGGGCTACGACCCCGAACGCGGCACCAAGCTTGTCGGCCACCGAGGCTACTGCCTGACCGGCTGGGGCCTCTTCCTAAATCAGGCCCTCATCAATTTCGGCCTGGAGTTTCTGTTCAACAAGGGCTATTCTCCGAACCAGCCCCCCTTTTTCATGGATGGCTCCTTCATGGCCAAGACGGCCCAGCTCTCTCAATTCGACGAGGAGCTCTACAAGATCACCGAGAACGAGGGCGATGCGAAGTACCTGATTGCCACCAGCGAGCAGCCGCTTTCCGCGCTGCATTCCGACGAGTGGCTTCAGGGTAGCGATTTGCCCATAAAGTATGCTGGATACAGTACTTGTTTCAGAAAGGAGGCCGGTAAGCATGGTCACGACGCGTGGGGTCTCTTCAGAATACACCAGTTCGAGAAGATTGAGCAGTTCGTCATCTGCAACCCCGAGGACAGCTGGAAGCACTACGATGAGATGATCCAGATCTCAGAGGACTTTTACAAGGCCCTCCAGCTCCCCTATCGTGTCGTTTCTATCGTATCCGCGGCCCTGAACAACGCGGCAGCCGCCAAGTATGATCTTGAGGCTCTCTTCCCCTTCCAGAAAGAATACAAGGAGCTCGTCTCGTGCTCCAACTGCACCGACTACCAGACACGCGAACTGGGCATTAGATTCGGGCCAAAGAAGCAGAAGGGTGCGCCTGACTCTGCCAAGAAGGTCTACGCGCATGCCCTGAATGCGGTACGTCACGTAGTCTCTACCCTCCGCTTCCGCAGCTTTTGATAATTAACACGTGACAGACACTCTGCGCCACGGAACGAACCCTCTGCTGCGTACTAGAAAACTACCAGACACCCGACGGAATCGTCGTTCCCGAAGTATTACGCAAGTACATTCCGGGACAGCTTAGCTTCCTGCCATACACCAAGGAGTTGACGAAAGAAATTCCTATTCGAAAGAAGGCTTGAGAGGTTTCCGGTGGGCCACCGCTAGATAGACCTGTTATTCGAAGTAACTAGAACGGATGGCTAGAATAACTGATCAAGTTACTCATGATGGGACGATGGATATAGAAGAGCCCTCGGACACAAAGTATGATCTGCATGGGACGACAGACATCGCTCCATGAATTGTACGACAGGCCCAGGAGTCAGACTACCGAGAATCAAACACCATGTACTTGCTTCAAATGCACATGTTGGGCTTAGATATCCCCAGCGATCGTTATTAGGGGTTATACCACGACGTACAGCTTATGAATACAGTCCCCGAACAAACACAGAAGGCACCTAATAAAATTAGCAGAGACCCGCACTCTTCTCATGAATACATGGGGTCAATAGTCCCTGGCTTGTGTCAGTAAGATAGCATAGCATCGCCACTCGTCTTCCATTCGCATGCGTATAGTCCGATGCATCGTTTGGCTACATCGCTTGGCCTCTCTGGTGCATCTCACCGATCGCCCCGGTTGATAACTCGCATGTCAGGGCTCCGCGCTGCGCGATCTTAGCCGCCGAGTTGTACACTGACTCGGCTTAGGTAGAAAGAAGGAGTAGTGAAGCCACAGGTTCAAATGTGTGCACGTATTCTGGTGTATATACACTTGTGATTGGCTTTCAAAGGGTATTCCCGAACATGTACAAGCAGGGCATAGGTATCGCACAACCCTATTGTTTCTGCGCTTAGCACGCTTACAGCATGTCAATCGGGTCGCACATTATAGACATGCCTTTTCCTCAGGTTGCTTTCTCCCTTCGTGAGGGGATTCCGCTGAGTCCTAATTGTCTGTAATAGCCTCACTTTTCTCGCTAGGCACTTCCCTTCTAGGCTATATGTCTACGACTTTCGCTTCTGGTTCCGAGACCTTTCGCTTACGCATATTCAACTGCTCGTGGTTGTTACAGTTCACATTCTTTGGCTTGTGTACGTGTAACAATTACTCTACGGAATGATGGCGGTAATTGGAGGAGGCAATCCAACTTGAGTCGGCTCTTCTACAGGATGTCGGATCGATGATGGCTGGAGTTAAGAGTATGGGAAGTTAGTTAGGTCATCAGGTGAGATTATTATAAGACGCTCACACACTTATGCAGGCATGCGTTAAAGACCGGCTTCGTGAGGCTCTGCCAATGATTCTTGGCCAGTTGACGCACGTGGCATACCGAGTGAGCCACGATGTGTTCGAGACACAGTATACGACGTACAGTGTACGTACGTAAAGTGGCGGACCCCTGTCGATCAAAGGATCGGATCGTTGTCATTTACACGTGTACGTA
Organism: Xylaria palmicola; assembly: GCA_022385595.1. Taxonomy (NCBI): domain Eukaryota; kingdom Fungi; phylum Ascomycota; class Sordariomycetes; order Xylariales; family Xylariaceae; genus Xylaria; species Xylaria palmicola. Next base: position 134,929 of record MU281411.1, read on the forward strand.
TAGGTATAAGGCAACGGCGATCCCCTTAGGGATCGCCGAGATGGGAAAAGGGTAGATTAGCATAGTACGTAGCAAACAAAGAAAGAAAAAAAAAAAAAATAGAAGAGGAAAACACCAATTTAGTGTAGCACCCTCATTTGGCTAGTTGCGAGCGCACGCAATCACCACCACGTAGTCGGCAGATTCACCGGAAGGAAAACGTGGTAGAGGACAAGGCTCCATGCGCGTCTCGGGTCTCGTGGCCTGGGCCTTCGCGGCCGGCGTCGCTGCCCTCCGGACCACCAACTCGACCGCCGGCGTCGAGTCTCTGGTCCGCCGCCGTCTGCCTCGGCACGCGGAGGCTTTCCGGTTCGAGATTGTGGGCGCCAACGACACGCCGCAGACGAAGCGCGAGGCCGAACGCGTGAACGACAGCTATGTCGTCACCAGCACGGGCAGCGGCAAAGTTCTCGTACAGGGCAACACGGTCGGCGCACTGCTTGCTGGGTAAGTAAGAGCGGGCATCCTGGCCCCGCCGCATCCGGGCGAAGCGCGTGGCGCGACTAAGGAAGTGAGAAAATAGTCTACATGCCTACCTGTCAGGCGAAGCGCACGTCGACATTTGGTGGTTTATCGGCAGCCAGCTCGATGAGGCGCCCCGGAAACTCCCTGTCCTCTCTGCCCCGCTGACGGGCGCGAGTGTCGTGCCCTACCGGTACTACCTGAACACGGGTGAGTGTGGATTATGGCGCCGGAAGTTGTTGCTCGAATTTAACTAATAGGGTTTCCAAGTGACGACGTCATACACCTCTGCATTCTGGGGGTGGGAGGAATGGGAGGAACACCTGGACTGGATGGCGCTGCGCGGAATCAACACCGCCCTCGCATGGATCGGGTTCGAGAAGATCTACATCGAGGTCTTCCGCGAAATGGGGGTCTCGGACTCGGACCTCGAGGACTTTGTGAGCGGGCCGGCCTTCCTCGCCTGGAACCACTTCGGCAACATCCAGGGTTCCTGGGGCGGCGCCATGCCCGCGTCGTGGGTGGAGGACCAGTTCACGCTGCAGAAGAAGATCGTGGCGCGCATGGTTGAGCTCGGGATCAAGCCCATCCTGCCCGCATTCCCGGGCTACACGCCTCGCTCCATCGCCCGGGTTTTCCCTTCTGCTAACGTGTCAAACGGTTCGAACTGGGAGGGCTTCCCGACGCAATACACCAACGACACTTTCTTGGATCCCTTCGACCCGCTATTTGCGGAACTCCAGGCCCGCTTCATGTCGAAGCAAAAGTCATACTATGGCGATGTTACGGATTTCTGGACCCTGGATCAGTTCAACGAGAACAACCCTGCTTCGGGCGATCTGGACTATCTTCAGAGCGTGAGCCAGAACACCTGGAAATCGCTCAAGGCGGCCGACCCGGACGCGATCTGGGTCATGCAGGGCTGGTTGTTCTCGTCCAACTCGGCCTTCTGGACGAACGAGCGCATAAAGGCCTTCCTGGGAGGCGTGAAGGTGGACGCCGACATGCTCATCTTGGACCTGTTCTCGGAGTCGCAGCCGCAGTGGCAGAGAACCGGTTCGTTTTACGGGAAGCCATGGATCTGGTGCCAGCTCCACGGCTACGGTGGTAACTACGGATTGGTGAGTGTCTTCTTGGGCCGGTCCCCCCCTTTTTTTCCCTTCGGAATAATAACCGCTTCTGCAGTACGGGCAAATCATGAACGTGACGGTTAATGCGACCGATGCGCTCCGCTCTAGCGACTCGTTGGTCGGCTTCGGGCTTACCCCAGAAGGTCTCGAGGGAAATGAGATCATGTATAACCTCCTCCTTGATCAGGCTTGGAGCAAAACACCAATCGACACGCAGAGGTATTTCCGCAATTGGGTAGCCACGCGCTACGGCGCAGGAGGAGTCCGTCTTCCGAAGGGCGCATATGAAGCCTGGGAGCTGTTGAGGCCGACGGTGTTCAACAATACCAACCTCGCGGCCAATGCTGTTCCCAAGTCTATTTTCGAACTTGTCCCGAGCACATCGAAGCTGTTGAACCGGACAGGGCACCACCCAACACTCCTCAACTATGACCCCGCCATTGTCGTCAGGGCCTGGAAACTTCTGTACCAGGCGGGTGTGGATCAACCAGCACTGTTTTCGAACCCGGCCTACCAGTACGACCTTGTCGACTGGACACGCCAAGTCCTGGGAAACGCCTTCATTCCCTTGTATGAGCAGTTGATCTCAACGTACATGGTATCGGACGAACAGTCGCGTAAGCGCGCCGTGGAGTCCCAGGGCAAGAAACTGACGCGGCTTCTCTCGACGCTCGATGCGGTCCTGGAGACCAACAAGGCTTTCCGGCTATCAACGTGGATCCAGACAGCTCGCGCGACCGCCAACATGTCGGACCCGGACCACGCGGCCATCGCCGACTTTCTCGAATACCAGGCCCGCAACCAGGTGACGCTGTGGGGGCCGACGGGGCAGATCTCCGACTACGCCTCGCGGTCCTGGAGCGGCCTGGTGGCGACCTACTACCGGCCGCGGTGGGAGAAGTTCGTGGATTACCTGGCGGCGACGCCCCCAAGCGAGTACGACCAGGGCGCGTTCAGCGCCGAGCTGCTGGAGTGGGAGCTGGCGTGGGTCGAGCAGAAGACGGCCGGGCGCGAACTCTCGGGCACGCCGGGGAACCTGCGGGCCGTCCTGGCGACGGCCATCGGCAATTGGCGCTCCATATTTGCGGCAGAGATGATTAGAGGAGACAATATAGACAAGCTCATCCACTGGCAGAGCTAAACTAGGTTATAGATGGCATAGAATAGACGTAGATCTTTAAATGTTGGGTACGAGAACTCCAGCTGCCCTCCGCATCTTATTGACCATTTAAAGGTTGTTGTCTGGGTACTACGTACAACCCCTACACAGGCCAGCCCCCGCACTCAGGAGTTATTCAGACAGTGCCTTAGATACTATGTAAGTACGTAGGGAAGCATCTGGCACATACATAGGCTCAGGTTAAATCTACGATCGCCTTAACCTGAAATGGCACTAAACAACGTCATTTCAATACCTAGGCAAAGTAGTGCAACAAGCGTTCCTGGCACTAGCATAAGCCTTTCGATCCCTAATCGTGACGTCAGATTGATGAGCTTGTCGAGCGTTTGTGAGACCAGGAAGTTAAGTGTTCAGCTTTGGCTATAACTATAGACAATCATCAATCCCCCAGGAAACTTGCAACGCCTTCCAAGATAGTAGTATCAAAGTGGTAGTTTTCCAATTGGTTGTGAATCCCTAGTTATTGGCCAATTTGCACTGGATCCAGTCGGAATAGGTTCCTATCATTGGTCGCCACGAGAAGAGCAGTAATCCAGAAGTTCACTGATTGCCGGCACGATGCCCACAACAAGAGCAGCAGAAAAGAACGCTGCCACGAAAGGCAGCGACGACAAAGTTGCCGGTTCAAAACACGGAATCCAGGATAAAACGTCTCCCAACTCGAAACGACCGAGAAAAGACAACGGCAAAACCCAGCAGACCATTGAAGACACCATTCCAAGGTCAGTTCCCCTTTAGTCAAGTCCCTCGGCATGAGAAGATAATACTTACTCACAAACGCAGTCCAACCGAGGCCTACGGCGACGGCTATACAGCCCCAAAGTCAAAAGGCCAGTCAAAGGCCAGCAAAGATCATAAAGATAGCAAAGATGAAAAGAGCAAGCCTCGGGCTCAGAACCAAGAGGCAGACAGCGCAGAGAAACCTAGTGTGCGGGAGGGTGAAGTACCATCCAACATCCTCGAGAAGGGGATCATATACTTCTTCTTCCGAGGCCGCGTAGGCGTCGATGAGCCCAGCGACGTGAACGAGATCAGGCGGAGCTACATGGTCCTTCGTCCGCTAGACAGGGATGCCAGGCTCGGGGAGGGGGCCATCCACGATGCCGGCAACCTTCGACTGATCGCAGTTCCCAAGAAGGTGTTTCCCCGGAGCGGCAAAGACCGGTGGATTGCCTTCGTGGAGAAGGCGCACGCCTCCCTGGACACCCTCAAAGAGGAATTCCTGTCGTCGTCCGACTACGAGACCAAGACGGCGGGCACCCGGCACAGCCCTGCCGCCACGCCCGCCGCCGAGGGCATCTACGCCATCACCACGACGGGCAGGGAGAGCCACCTCGCGTACATGCTCACGCTGCCGTCCGAACTCGGCAAGCTGCAGGCCGAGTTGGGTCTGCGCGAGAAGGGCAGCTTTATCATTAGTACCCGGAACCCGCAGTACGAAGCACCGCAGGGAACAGCGCTCCCCAAGGGCCCCGATTATCCCAAGGCGTAAGTTCAGCCGCAACCCATCTGCCCCCTCTGCCAATAACGTACGCTAAGTCCCCGCATAATTGCAGTGTCCAAGACGAGTTCCGAGCACTCCGCTGGATGCCCTCGCAGCCGCGCCATCTCGACTACGTCAACACGCAGTTCCTGCTAGTCGGCGAGTCGAGTAGCATCGAGAAAGCCACGGAGCCCCAGAAGGAGGACGAGAAGGCGGGCAAGGAGGACCCTGGAGAGGAGCTGGAGAAGTTGGAGGACGAGGACATGCACAGGATGGAGGCGCTGAAGGATGATGATTCTGCAGCTATATTTGCTGACTTAGGTGCCTTTGCGAAGGACTATCCGAAGCTGAAAACAACTTTTTAGGGAATTTAGTTGGAGCTTTGGCGCACTAATCGGTGGTCCAGAGCCTTGTTTGGTATTCCCACATGTCGGTGATTTGGATCCGTGTACCATGGCGTTGGGTATCGCTTCTTGAACGTGATGGGAATGAAAGGAAAAGGCGTTTGAGTAATTTATCTAACTAGCGCTAAGCTGGGATATTTTCGCTAAAACCCGGCGAGCGATATTCGGAGGCAAGAAAAATAGGTTAAAAGACGTTGAATCTACAACTTCGCAGCCATCACACGGCGCACTTGGCCTCCTCGGAAAACAAATAGATAGGTGTTCGCTGTTTCGACACAACAGCGAGGCTGTCCCATCATGATAGCCCTCGCCGGCCTCTTCTTGCTCCTCGCCCACGGCGCGGCCGCGGCCTGCGCGCCAAGGCGCGGGGTCCAGCTCTTCATCGACTTCGACGGGACCATCGTCACCAGCGACGCGTACACGGCCCTGGCGACGGCCGCCTACGCCACCCTGCCGCGCGACAGCCCGGTGCTGCCCTGGGACGAGATCGAGGCCGTCTACGGCGCGCGCGCCGACGCCGCGGCGGCCGCGCTGCCGGAGCCCACGTCGCTGGCGGGCGCCATCGCCCGCGCCGACGACGCGTCGCTGCGCGCGGTCGAGGCGTGGTCCTTCGACTGGGTGCGCGGGATGGGCCTCTTCGCGACGGCCTCGGCGGCGGAGCTGACGCGGGCCGCGCGGAACCAGACGCTGCGGGCCGGGTGGTGCGCGTTCGCGCGGACCGCGCAGGGGTCGGGGTTGCGGATCCACGTCGTCAGCCTCAACTGGTCGCCGTCGTGGATCCGGCTCGTGCTGCGCGAGGCCGCGGGGTGCCCGGACGTCGCGGCGCGCGTCGCCGCGTACAGCCCCGAGATCCTGCCGCGCGGCGTCCTGCCCGCGTCCCCGCTGAGCCGCGCCGCGCCGCTCTTCTCCGGCGGCGACAAGACGGCGCTCGTGGAGAGCCTGCTCGAGCACATCCCCGAGGCGGACAGGCGGAAGGTCGTCTTCGTGTCCGACGGCAAGGCCGATCTGCGGCCGCTGTGGGACGCCCCCACGAATGTGGGCATCGTCGCCGGGCACGGGGGCAGCGCGGCCCGGACGTTTAGGCAGTATGGTGTGGGTATCTGGGAGGCGAGGGAGGGCTGGAAGGGCTTCACCGGGGAGAAAACTAATGCCGTGTACGGCTTTGAGGATTGGAATGATGTGGCGGCCCTGTTATGGCAGTGACACTACATAGCCTGTATGTGATTGTAGGCTTCTCGGCGAGTTAAATACTACGGTAGGGGTTGTCTATAATCGCCGTGGTACGGTTTTGTACTCTCTACCTACTTCAAGGATGAGAGAAGGGTCTCTATCGTGCCACTCCCATTACGTTAATGAGTCAACAACCCACGTATACTGTGCTTAAATATCCTAGATTAGCGAGTGGAATGTGCTTCTATACAACACCAAATCATACTAACTACACATCGTTTATCATTTCAACTTAGTCCTCTCGCTGCTGCCGTAGCATGCGAGGGGTAGAAGAGAGTGATAGGAACCTAATTCTCCAGGGTCACCTCTGGCCACTCATCCAGTCCCTTACCATCCAGCAAATCCCCACCATGTCCCTTCAAAAACCGGTCAAACAGAGCACCGAGGAACGTTGTCTCGATGGCCAATATCCTAGCTCCCGCAATGGTGCCTAAAATGTCCGAGTAGTCGCCAAGAACGTCGCCGCCCACGACATCCCGGAGTATGGGCAGATCAGTGAATGCGTTGTGCTGTGTTCCGTTGACGCTGTACTCGCGCTTGAACCCGCGGAGATTGGGCCAGGCCTCGGCCCACGTCGGATCGGTGACATGGGTGTGGTTCGGCCCACGCACGTACAGGAACGGCGAATCCGTGCCCTCCTGGACGACCGAGCCGAAGACGGCGCCGTCGAGGTCGGCCCCGGCGAAGAAGCGCGCATCGTCGTGCAGCAGCTGGAGTGCCGTCGCGCCGCCGAAGGAATGTCCGTAGACGCCCACCTTGTTCGTGTTCAGCTTCGCCGTGGGATACGTGCATGAGCCCGCCTTTGGCGCCGGCGAACGAGCCCCCAGACCAGGGATACGGGATGTGACCGACGAGTTTGCCAGCGAGTCTAGGACGAATCTGAGGTCCTTTACTCGAACATCGAGGATTTCTTCCAACGTCGCATTGGCCGCCGTTGGGGAGTCGCTCGGGAGCACCACTCGCCCATCGGGATACTCGACAATCATGGCTTCGTAGGGGTGATCGACGGTCACCACATTCCAGCCATAACTGGCAAGTTCTGACGCGATGATGGAACCCAGGAGCCTAAGACTCCCGAGGCCGGGACTAAAGAGTATTACAGGCAGATCGGGTCGAGATAGAGGACTGCCGGCACACGCCCGTGTAGTGACAGTCTCTGCGAGGCCTGTTGCATTCACCAAAGCATCAATCGCTGCTGCAGAGGCGGGGGGGAACAGAGGCGCGAGCGTGCAATTCGTAGTGCCGTTCGAAAGATGAACGGTGGGGTAGAATAGAGAGATGACGAGATCTCGTGGCTGGCTGGATGGCGCGAACGGATCCTGTCTCGAATAATCTATCAATTCGAGAACAGTGGTTCCAACGGTGTTTGGGCCAGTGAACTCCGGAAGCAAAATCTCTGCCCTTGTCCCGAGGGCAAAGGCAAGAGAGACTAAAATTGCTCGCATCATGTTAGGATGCTGCGCCAGGAAGATTCAGTATCGGTGTGTTGTTGCAGGCTCGAGAGGAGAGTGGTGGACTAGCTATTACGAGACAGGTGTTGTATAAAATGGCCGATCATAGCTTTTATAAACTATTCATCTGCCAGAAAATCTGCCAGAGACAATTTCCCAAATGAACATGCAGCGTACGAGCGTAGAGATCCGAGACAGCCGCAAAAAGCCCTTGACTTGGCTGCGGCTGAATGTACGTGGCATTAATGTGCACTTCGTCGGGTCCCATCCGGTTGCACAGCCAGGCAGCAACATAATATGAGACTACCTTCTCAGCCTCCTTCTCCACTTCCGAGGCTGATTTTTCGTTCTACGTAACGCTATAGATGAGAATACTGGTGATAATGCCCTCCAGTCTGCCTAACGAAATACAATGTGCCAATTAGGAAAGTGAGAAAGTCCCCCTACCCGTGGCTGGACAATGCTATAGCAAAATAATAACAAATCCTATAGCGAGGCGATGAGGGCCAACCAGAAACATGGTATAGCCGGATTGAGTGATTCCAGTTACTGCTAGAAAATGGCTAAGCCTTGCCGACTATGAAGGCTCTCAATGGGTGGACTTGAAGCATGACAACTGGCATGTCATGGATGCTCGTCCAGATCACCATACAAGCTCCAGCATGCGTGGACAAAGCTACCACGGTTCGCACCGATGCTTCCGATTTCAAAGGTACCAATAAAGTCAGCTACAAGACATAGCTAGAGTGCGATCGATCTGAATACAGTAAGTGTAGCTTTAAAGGCCATCATAATTATATAGGCGTTTTGACTGTGTTACATGTTTCGGCGCTCTCGAAATTCGAATGTTTATACCAATTACAAACTGCAGATATCTTACTGGGACTACTAGAGCTGTTTGGATATTGCTTGATAAGTTTGATTCATAGTTACTGTACTCTCGACATGCCGTTTGCCGCGTCGGCTTCCTATAACCTGGATTACATATAATTCGACTCGATATACAGTCTAGTAGCCTCGAGAATTGACACATATTTCCAGTAAAAAGAAAGCCTGATATGATTCTATCTACTCTCAGGAACGGCACTTTTGTGCAAACACCGTAGCTCTACATAGCAAGAATGACACCGTATCTGCCATCTTAGCAGCTATTAACACATATGGTGCAGAAGCCGCTTCTGACAGATAAATCCACGGCCTCTACGTCACCTACATTGAAGGCAGTACAGAACTTAGCTATGACTTGGACCTCGAAGCCAAGGCCATGTGGGAACAAGTCGGAGTCCAGTCTAACCACATTCTGCTAGGTGGGCTCTTCCCATTGCGTAGAGTCAGTCTGAGACCGCTCTCCGCTGTAGGTTCGATGGAGGATAATTTCTTGGGAGATTTGGTCCTTTTCTTGGCCTCATGCCCTGTACCCTGACGAATCTCGCTGTGGGTGTCCCTGCAGTGATGACAAAACCGGCGGGCTCAGTCCCTCTCAGCCGGTGTAATTGTTCTCGCCTTGTCTGGTCAGCTTATACTCATCTCGCTCACAGGAACTAAGACGGCCCTGGGGCCCGAGTATACTGTGGAATTGTGTGTGAGTGTTTCTTTCTCCTGCGTTAAGACTTGGCATGTGTTAGCCAGATGAAAGAGCACGCATGTACAGTCATGCATGGTGTTCAAATGGGGCAATATTTGACAGACTGGGAATTGACGGTTGCGGCCTGGACAGACGTAGTCTTGAGTATCATCGGCGGAAGGCAACTGGTAACTTATTGGGACTATATCTTGGGGCGCCGGTGCGCATCCAGGAAGACTCAACGAGGCCATTCAGGTAGGACAAGGTTAGACTTTAGTAGAATAGATGAATGTGCTTACAATCTCAGAACGTTGAGCCACTGATGCTTAAAATTGTCATCTACGTGCAGGTAATCAATTCACCATAGGCGGCGAAAAAGGTTGTTGTTCTGATAAGTATGGGCTCCCATGAGCAACAAAAACGGGACCCAAAATCTGAAGCTACACCCTAACGGGCTCGGTCATGGTATGGGGTTCCCGTGTCATTCCAGGACCCTTGATGGTGAATCGGCGGCTCGCGGTCTCCCCACTCGCTCCAAGGTGTTAAGCAATTAATGGCGTAGTACTATGGGGAACTGATTGATTATATAGGAAGGCATTACATCTTAATAATCTCTTGCGAAAACTATTATAACCGTGTGCCCTATGTGTGCGATGTGTTCTTGTACGTAGAAAAGCAGCGCAAGTAACAAACCCAGCGATTATCGATATACTGCTGCGCCTACCCCCTTTTATTACGTAACTTGCCCCTATTCTCTCACCTTACTCCAATAGGGGCTTCGAAGAATCTCTCGCACAGTTCCCTGCAGAACTGCATCTCATCGTCGACCCGTTCACGGGCTAACAACATCCCGCAGAGGCCCTTTGGTGTCTATCTCGGAGACCGGCGCTCTCGCAAGGGGCTCGGGGAACGTTCGGCGACGGATCTAAGCCCTCCGATGCCACGAAAAAGCGGAGTGTCCGCGATTCCGTTATACGAACGGTACGTATCACACGGAGAGTTCCGCATTTTTCCATAGAGAAGTCCGTGCTTTGAAAGACAGTGCTTTTTTGTGGTTTATGCTGCTCCATACCATGTTGGCTGTTCCAAAAAGAAAAGCAGCCAATCTAGTTTGATTGCTCATTTCTTAGTTAAGACATACGCTCGCAATGAGCTTCCATAAACGAGAAGAAAACACTGCGTGGTCGAGTCGTATGAATAAAAACGAGTATTATACTATTCTATGTACCTAATCATGGTTTTATCGCTACTTGTTAATCATTCCATTGAGCCGGCCAGGATCTTAACGCCACTTCCATGAACAAACGTGCCATAATCCACGTAGACTTTACATGAGTAACCAAAACAACGCCAGCGCCGAAAGGGTAATCCTCACAGAGGCTCCGGGGTCGTAAAACATTCTCATCCCACCGCTACGGGTAACAGCACAGCACGGTCGGTTGTAGGTGACGTTGTTCATCCGGGCGGCCACCTCGAAGACCGAGCCGGGATAGCCACCTTGGTTGTAGTAGTCGACATTGAGGAAGTTGGGCGGGCGCCCCCACTGCGCGAGGCAGTTCTCGGCAGTGAGCCCGAGACTGCCGGGTCCGGTGGCGTTGTTCGTGACATTGAGCTCGCTTCGGGCGGGGACGAGCACTTCGGCGCCCATGAGGGAGAGCTCAATGTTGAGGTTGTGATTGATGAGGCTAAGCCGGTTGTTCGCGTCTTCGGCGGACAGATCGGGCGGTCTCTGGACGTCGCAGGGGAACTTGTTATCCACGGGGTCGAATGGCGACTCCCACATCTGCGAGAACTGGTCCAGGAGCCATGGATACTCCGTCTGGTTGGCCATGTAGTCCATGAACATGACCACTCGCTTGCCGGTCAGGATCATCTCCTCCAGCGTAGGCCAGCTTGACAGGTTCATTGGCACATAGGGAGGTGTGTACACAAAGCGCAGGATGTCTGATTGCTCGATGTATGGCACATATAGCGACGGGACCGAGCTGACATCAGTCAGATAAGCTGTGGATTTTGGGTGGGGGGGCGCGGAGTCGAATATAGAAAGCCGGACTTACTAGTTTCCATTACCTAGAAGAATGGTGACCACGTCGAAGGGATGCTCGACTACCCAATCCTTGACCCGCGAAAGCCAGTCCGTTATTGGGCCGGCATCCAGAATATCACAGCTCGTGTGGCAGAAATGCGGTTCTGACGCGTTGCTGGGCCATTGGATCTGAGCCTGTAGGAACCGCACGCCGTCGCTCAACTGATACGCAACGTCATATTGTTGATTCGCAGCAATGTTGTTCGGCGTGATGAATGGGGAGTTGTGGCAGGCGACCTCGGTGATATTGCTGTATTTCCGAGTGCAGAGTTCTACATAGTTGTTGCAAGCTTGCGTGTTTGTAGGCCCGGGCGCTGGGGAAACAGTTGTTGAGCCGTTGTTAGAGAGAGTGGTCGTGGTCTTAGCCGGACCAGTCAGGATCGTAACGGTGTTGCTGGTCGCCGGTTGGGCCGTAGTACCATTGTCAGCAAAAGTGAAGCTTGTGCCGTCTGAAACTGATATCTGGCTATGCGTCGCTTGTGTTCGCTGGGATGTGGGTGACTGGTAGAGGCCGGAAGGTGTAGAGATCTCTTCTAAGGTCAGAGTCAAGTCGGTCTGGGTTGTTCTGTCATCGCTGACAGTATCTTGTGCGAGCGTTCCGGCGATGGCGATGGCGAGGAGCCACGACGCCCCTATACGGAGAGCCATTGTATTATAGAAAGGGTGGCCAATACAGAGATTTGGACTAGTTAGGTATTTCGCATCATCATACACATCAACGCCAACAGCAACATCAGTGGATGACGGGGGGCGTAGTCGAGACTGCGTTTGCTATTGAACACTCCAGAAAAGAACGTGACTACCTAGTCACGTAGATCGGGTATCCTATGTGTATCTAGTAGAATCGGTACTGTGCTGCCAAACTGTCGCCGGTTATCTGGTGCCGGTTGACCTTGAAGGTCCCATTATTGAGGCACAGCCAGTGGACAGGGAGCTGTGGTGTTTTGCTGCAAGTGGGTGGACCCTTCGACGACGGTTGCTCGAATAGCGCCATTAGGATTACCCGACCGGGAAGTGTTGTGCATCTCAGATTTGCTCTTTCATGTTCCTTGGCAATGGCAGTGCATATCGCTGCGGCTTACAAGGACATACGCGTCAGCGCACGGTGATCTAGCCCGCGACGTTCGGCTGGTTGACGTCAGTCCGCAGCGAGGACCCGCCGGCTAGTGGCTCAGCCATGCGAAAGGGGTCCTTCTAAGTTCGCAACCAAGCTTCGGGCAGGAGTCCGGACAAAGATCTGTGTCAGGTACTGGTGCGTAGCTACTCGGGTATAAGTACTGTGCCCTGTAGAGATGGAAGGACTCTACTTAGGAAGCTAGCCCATCATGAAGTATGTACCTTAGGTACTCATCCATACTGATAGACGTCCTTGTGTTTAAAGATACAAGAGCAATTCATACCTAGACATGTCCAAAGAAGACGGAAATACCTAATCGAAGGCCGGAGCGTGCTCTCGTGCTGACGGTGGCCAGGGTAGCTTCCGTAAAGCAGAGAGGTACAGTAAACAAGAGTTGGGCCGCAGCGTACGTGCACTTAAACTCTCGTATTTGCTTAGATGGACCTGGTAATGACGATTGTCGGTACCACCGCACCGAATAAGGCTGCCTGGAGAGGTAGTCCATACTACTTCGAACTACTGGTCGGTACTTCAAGACCCACGTTCAGGTCTCAATATGGGGGTTCGAGACATCTGCCCCGAGCAAAGTTTCGTCTATCTTGATGGCTCCTGCTATTAGGTTATAGTAGTACGTGGCCGGCATTTCATCCAACTTGCGGTTCAGGGACCCAGCCTTGCACGCTTTGGTTAGTTTCATAGGCAACCCACATTTGTTTCTTTTCTCAACATCGGCTGTGTAAACTGTCAATGGCGACCGAGTTGCATCATACCGGTGGTTAGCACAAAGCACAGCGTTCAAGACCTACACGCTCACGCGGGGGTTCCGAGATTCCAGCCAAAGTTGCCTCTCTGGTATTCACGAGCTCGACGCAATACACGCCCCGGTTCTGAAACTCAGCATGGGCTTGACATCTTTTCTTCGCTTTCGCAAACGTCAAGATGGACCGAACATTGTGGAATCTGACAAGGAGGATGGCGACCACGAGGGTGGATTAAACAAAGCCAGACTGAGGAGAGGAACCAGAACACGACGGAATGCAATCGTGGCATTGATCCTCTTCTACCTCGTAGCTATTGTTTTCCTGATTCTGGTAAGAGTTCGAGACGGTCGACCCGCTAGTTCAGTATGTTAAACGGAAGCACAGGTCGAGCTCGGAAACACCAAGGGCCACAATGCCTTGAGCAATGTCTACTTCTTCAAACTAGATCTTACTCATATCCTTGCTCAGTCGGCGCCAAGCACACTGACGCTACAAAACTCGATCGCCCGAAGTCTGGGACTGCACGACTACTATCAGGTCGGGCTGTGGAATTTCTGCGAGGGTTATCAGAGCGAGTAGGCAACGGAGCATGCCCCGGACCTAAGATGGAGAGAAGCTGACACGGGGATAGGGGAATCACGTACTGCTCGAAATCGAGTTCTTCGTTCTGGTTCAACCCCGTCGAGATCCTGCTCAACGAGCTTCTTTACGGTGCCTCCATCGCCCTCCCCTCTGAAGTCAACGATATCCTCAATATTCTCCGCATCGCCTCGCACATCATGTTCGGCTTCTTCCTGGGCAGCGCCGTACTGAATGGGATCCTGCTAGTGAGCTCGCCGTGCGTGCTTTACTCGAGATGGTGGAGTCTCCCGGCGGGCATCCTGGCGGGCCTCTCTACCATACTTGTGATCGTCGCTGCCGGCCTCGGCACTGCGATCGCGTTGGTATTCCAGGCGGCTTTGAATTCTCAGCCAGACCTCGGCGTGAGCGCCTCGGTGGGGACGCAGATGCTGGTGTTCGAATGGGTAGCAGCCGGCTTCACGCTCCTCGCTTTCATCATGCACGCCGGGCTGGGCTGCTGCTGCACTTCGCGCCGAGACATGCGAACGGGTCGCAGAGGAGGAAGGGCGGTCCAAGAGAAGGCGTCAGGTCAGACAGAGGCTGCCCCGAAATGAATAGAGACATAGAGCAACGACATCACGCATGGTTATAATGTATACTTTCAGAATATTCTTCGAGAAGGGCAAGTCTCGGCAGCACAGGCAGGTAGCTGCCGGGTAGGGAGGTACCTAGGTACGTACCTCTAGGTAGTTGGATACCATTAGTACCTCTATAGAAGTGAGTACCCAGGTAATCGGGTAGCTTAGGTACCTACTTTGTACACGTAGAATACCTCTAGATTCATATGGATAGGTACCTAACTTTACGGATATGAGTGGAAGTTGCCTGAAGTTCTGTGCTAAATCTAGGTAGTGAAACGTAACTACGTAACTAACCCAACCTAGAAAATTACCGTACGCTGACCTTGTGTGCCATCAGCTGCTTGTCAGCTGTGGACACTTGCGGCCATTTGTGCCAAGCGCGGCACTAAAGGCACAAATAGAGTCACGTGGCTCTACCATTGCCAGCCTAGCGCCTCCGGGTTCTGACTAATTTTAGGCATTTCAAAGCATGCTCCTCCCCAGGCCGTCCCTCTCAATCGCCATCTCCCCATCTCAACACCCGTTTCCCGAATTCTTCCCCCAACACCCGCCTCAGTATCGACAACATCGACATCACACCGCGTCGCACTCTTGCATCGGCGCCATTTGTCCTACCGCGGCCAGTACTTGCATACGGATACTGCGCATTCTCTCAGCATCGAGCTCAACCCTTATCGACCAGACCAACCCGGATTGCCGGCTGCCTCCGTGTTCTGGCCACATTTGTCACGCAGCCACCGCAACGAGGACCAACGTTTCGATCATTCTTGCCGCCGATTCATCGTGATTGCGCTCAAGCACTGTGATATTATCCATAGGGTACGGTGGGCGGTCTCGGACTGAGTAGAAGACGAGATTCTTGCGGTTCTGTGCGTGTCGTCGAGTCGTTGTCGTCGTGGCTTGGTATTGGAGGGATTTGCCTTTTTCTTCTCGCTTTTTTTATCGAGCTGAACTGGTGGCATTAACCACCCGTGGCTTTGTACATTCCCTTTCTCTCCTATTCAGAGTTGAACAACTGTCATTGTTCTTGAAGTACAATCAGAAAATTGATTCCCGTCCCCTCATGTTGACAGCTCGCTATTAAAAGAAACAAATACCGCGCAGACTTCGCATTCCTCATACACAATCCCCACACCCCCAAATTCGTCAGAACTGACCAACTTGCGAACAACTATCCGTACAAGTGCCAGCGTTTCTGTCCGACTCGTTTAACTATCTAGCTATTACCCCTCATCATAGGTTGACATCCCCTGGGCTCTACTTCACCGGTCACGGTTCCATCAGTAGTGTAAGGTCTCAAAATCAATTAAGCCAGTTCAACATGACTTCTTCAGTGTTTTTCAAGTTCAAGTCGCAGAAGGAGCCCACAAGGGTTGAATTCGATGGTACTGGCATCTCGGTGTTCGAACTGAAGCGTGACATCATCATCAAGAGTGGTCTAGGCGATGGCACCGATTTTGATCTTGCCATCTATACCGACGACGGCAGTGAAGGTAAAGATTTCCTTGCAGTTTGTGTGTTTCGGTTTGCTAACAGTCTTGCAGAGTATGATGATGATACTACCATTATTCCACGGTCCACGACAGTGGTGGCGCGCCGTCTCCCTCCACAGAAGCCCGGCGCTGGTCGCGCGGCTCGCTATGTGTCAGGAAAGATGCCCTCAAGCGCCAAAAATTCGAGTAGGAAAGAGGCTACCACCAAGGTGACGAAGCCAGCGGTCACGGGCCCGGCGCAGACGAACACAGCCTTGACCGAGGAGGAGAAAATGATGGCTATGTTTCAAGCTGAATCCGAACAGTGGACAGCCCAACAGGAAGAGATGTCCCAGTAAGTATATCATACCCCTATATGGATTCGTGTTCTAACCACCACCACAGTAAAACCGCTGTGTACAAGCCAGGCACCAAGAAGCCGGCCAATGTACCTGACCACGAGCCTCCAAACGGATATATTTGTTACCGTTGTGGACAGAAAGGCCACTGGATACAGCTATGTCCAACAAACGACAATCCTGACTTTGATAACCGCCCCCGAGTCAAACGTACTACGGGCATTCCGCGTTCATTCCTCAAGACAGTGGACAAATCAGCTCTGCAACAAACTGGTGCTGATGGCGAGGAAGTGAAGCCCCCTTCTGGTCTGATGGTGAACGCAGATGGTGAATTTGTGATCGCAGAACCTGATAAAGCAAGCTGGGAGCAGTTCCAGGCCAAGACTAAGTCCTCGGCGGCGGCACAGAAAGCAGCCTCGGCTGAAGACAAAGAGCTCGAAGAGAAAGGATTGCTGTGCTCCATCGACAACAGGATGTTCATAGACCCAATGAAGACACCGTGTTGTGAGAAGACGTATTGCAATGATTGCATTACTAATGCTCTTATCGAGAGCGATTTCGTCTGCCCTGGATGCCAGACTGATGGTGTGCTCATTGATGATCTGAAGCCCGACGATGAATCTTCTACAAAGATCCAAACATATCTAAAAGATAAGGAGACTTCCAAAGTGAAAGAACAATCCCCTAGTCCGCCGGTAGACAAGACTCAGCCACCGTCGCCTTCGGAGAAGAAAGAAACACCACAATCAAATCCCACTAAGACCGAGTCATCAGATGCGCCCGAGAAAACAAAGTCGCCTACCCCAACAAAGGCCGAAGTAAAACCTCAATCGCCAAAAGCGTCGACTTTTGCTGCAATTAACCCGTCTACTGAATCCAATGATGCGCCCAAACCCGCGGAGCCCGCCTCCAAGAAGCGGCCAGCAGATGAGCTGATGGAGAACCCTAAGATCCCTAAAGCCCCCAAAGCGATGCAGCGTGCTCAAGAGGCCAAGGAGATGCAGAATATGATGACCGGGATGAACGGAATGGGCGGAATGCCCAATATGATGCCGTTTCCCATGAACATGAATGGATTCGGGCAGCCCAACATGAACATGGGCATGATGGGGATGAATCCGATGATGAACCCGATGATGGCCATGAACGGAGCGTTCAACCCGGGGATGATGAACGGCATGTTCGGGGGCAACTTCAGCATGAACGGCGGCGGCGGAAACATGGGCAACATGGGCTTCATGAACATGAATGGAGGAGGCGGTATGAATGGCGGCATGAATGGCGGCTTCAATGCCAACAATGCGCAGCAGCCGACGCCCAACTTCACGGCCCCGAATAACGATGACGAGGCCTACTTCCGCAAGCCGGTGAATCCGGGACGGCACCAGAATCGACAACGGAGAGTCCGGCCGAGCGACTACAGAGAGCTGTGACCGACCGGGTTCTCCACTATGACTATAACCCCCAGGGCCGGGGGGGGGGGGGGGGGGGGGGGGGGGGGGGGGGGGGGGGGGGGGGGGGGGGGGGGGGGGCGGC
>MU281411.1:152414-164924 GCA_022385595.1 Xylaria palmicola
CCCCAAACCAAAACGGTCTGTCCGGCCGCGGCACTCCCCTCCCGTTGGCCCGCCCGGGTTCTCCAATATTAATATAACCCCCATTACCACCCCCCCCCCCCCCCCCCCCCCCACCTCGTTTCTCGTTGTATAGTATTAGTTTATCCGCATGCATCATTTGGCGTTTCGGCGGGCAGGTGAAAGAGACACATCTTATGTTTTAGGCAAAAATAAAGAAGAGGAAGGCGTTTCGGTGTTTCGAGGCGAGGGACGCGAGTCTCTCTTCATCAATCGCGGGTCTAGGCGGTACTGCGTTCCTTTCTGTTTTATTTTCTTTTTCTTTTTCTTCTCCACTCTTGTCTTGCCGGCGCTCGCGACGAGTCTTTTTTCGTCGTCGCTGACGGATTAGAGTGATGTATCTATTCCGATAAGTTACGTCGACAAGGAATCCGGGTTGTCTTTTTTTACGTTATAGGACGGCGGTCGACACTGGTTAAAGGAAGGAAGGAAGGGTCTGTCCGGGCTTCGTTGAGGGGGCGCGCCGAGTTATACCAACTGAACTGGACTGACTGACTGACTGATTGCATTCGCGGCCCCTTTTTCTCTATAGTAGTAATGCGACAATGAAAAGACGCAATATATGATTTTTAAGCATTTTAATCCATGAGTTGTGCTAGTTATAGTTGTGGTGAGATGTGTCCGAGTTTGTGATGTCTTGTGACTGTTTGAGCTATTTTTGATTACATTCGCTCAGAGTAGTCTCGTTTCTATCTGTTATTGGTTTTCTCGTAAACAATAAACTCGCCGCGTGCCGCAGAGGAGCATTTGATTCTATCTAGGTTACGATGCCGGCCTCTTCTAGGCACGCCTCATCCCTTCATGCGCAGAACAACCCCGCACGTAAAGCAGGTTATTCATCTGCCAACTTCACAGTCCGATCATGGCATATCAATCACAGCTCGTTCGAGGGGAAAGATGGCCCAAAAGTTACTTTTTCAATGTGTCGTAAATAGATTCAAACGTCGTCTATGGACTTTATCTAGGCTTTGAGAGACAGAGAGTAAAGGAAAGCGGACAAAGGGATCCCGAGGAAAACCGGGGGAAACTGAGTCGAAAATTATCCAATACATTCTTCCTTTTTCTTTTCTTTTTGCTACTCCCATCCCCTATACTTCTCTTGAAAGCGCGGGTAGCTTGGTAAGAATTACCTATACCGAGCGCAGTGAGTATGTTGGCTGGCCCGGATCAGATCCGGGGTCCAAATCTTGATTGCCGTCACAAAACATCTCCCCGGGGCGGGATGTTTTGGAGTGGTGTTTTTTCTTTTGATGGCCGGAGCACGGTGGTGTTGGCTTGGGTTGGGGAAGAATTTAAAGTATATACAAATATAAACTAAAACTCGTTCAAACCAAGTTTGCTCGAGACAGCGTAGTTTTTGTTCAGAAAACATACGAAAACGAGCGCACGATTTGCGGTGGCGGGAGAGACACCCCAGCGCTCCTCCCCATTCCCAGCTTTTTTTACCAATTGCAAAACTGGTTATTTGCTGGGATTGGGGGGTGGCGGGGAGGTCTCGCACCGACCGATCGTGGGGGTCGCAGCATCGACCCAGGTGGGCTGCTGGAACGCGCGGGTCGCGGCGCTGACAAGGCCAGGCTTGTCTGAGAGGGCGCGAGGCGGACAGCGAGGGATATCCCAAGACCGGCTTGGAAACCCTCGCGGGATCCGGGTTCGCTGGGCCTGGTCGGCGCCGAAAAAAAACCGCGCGGTTCGCAATGGAACAACAGGACGGTTGGTTGGGGGGATTCCGGAGAATCCCCCTTCCCTTTCGTAAAATGAGCGAACGACCAAGAAGTCAATTGCCAATCGATCGACGGCCTTCCGGTTGCTGAAATTAATTGGGGTGGGGGAACAGGGCATGAAAAATGCATTGCCCATCCTCTTCCCAGGTGAAGCGAAGTCATTAAAGTCCTTCTTCGGGATTTATCTCTTCTTTCTTTCTCAATCTCCTGTCGGTGCAGTTCATTCACGAGCTTACGACAATGCCGTTGCGGCGCGAGGAGCGTGGAACATACTCCTCCTCGTCGCCGGAACTTGAGCACGCGCTATCCTCATCGCTATAACCGCAGCGAGTACCGCCGCAGTCAATCTTGACACGATCACCCTTGCGAGTGATGCCATAGCGCTCGCACGTGCAGCTGCCGTAGTCCGAGGATGGCGTGCTGTAGCCGGACAGCGAAGATGGCGATGAGCTGTCTGACCGGTACGAGAGGCTCGAGCCTGACGAAGACACGGGAGAAGTGCTGAAGTCGGTGGTGATGTACTCATCATCATCAATGTCAGCGCTTCCGAAGCGGGCTGTGAGCTCCTCGATTTGCTCGTCATCGTAGTAGTTGGCGTCCAGGATGTTGCGTGTGGCGTGAGGAGACACGGGCTTGGGCGCTACGATTTTCGACATGGACAGTGGGCGACCCTTGGGGATGTCAAGAGAAAGAGAGCCGCGCGTGGAATATCTGTGCTTGTCGCGGGATGACGAAGAGTGGTGACGTGATGAGCTCTTGCTGGCGCTGTGGGATGACTTGGATGACTTGCTCGACTTGTCCTTGGGGACATCGAGGATGTTGAGTTCTCGGCCAGTGGTGGGCTCGACGGTCGAGGCCTCACTGGGGTTGTGTGACACGTGGTAGCCGTCAATGATGTAGTAGTACCAGTATCGTTGGCCGGGAGCGAGATTGCCCTGGAATCGGAAAGTACCCTTCCATGATCCGGACTTTGAGGAAGACTTGTCCTTGGAGAGGGGGATCTGACCGACGTAGTTGTCCCAGGAACCGAGCAGATGGACGGACTTGACGCCGGAAGAAACGCGAAGAGAGAATGACAGCTGGATGGTCGCCATTATGTTGATGTTGTTATCGCGAATGTTGTCGCTTCTGGTGATGGATTATCCGAGGGGCGTTTTTGAGCAAGAAAAGCTATTTTTTGTTTCTATTAGGGGTGTATTCGGGGGCGATTAGGGGGTTAGTTGGCCAGCAACTGTGTTTATTCTGTGTTATGGTTTTTTCTGGTATAGGTCAAAAAATTAGGTTGAATATTAATGATGCGAGATGGAGCACAGCTCTACCAAGCGTAAAAGAGAAAAAGAAACGGGAAGAGGTAGAAACCAAAAAACAACTTTGTATAATTGAATGCTTGCTAAAGAAAGAAAGAGAGGAAATGGAGCGGGAAGAGGGGGAGTAGGCTCTATTATATGGTTGCGGGGGCGCTCATGGCTGTGACCTATGGGACCAGTAGCAATCATGGCTTCACAAGGCGATGTCAACCTGCCGGGGCAGCCTTCCATCCATGGGTCATGCATGGACACCAACGACCAAGCTAACCTGGGAAACTCGGATCATGGTGGGATAGATCCGGCCTCTCTTTGGCCATAACATAGCTCGGTACTACTGCACACGCGGCCAAGACATCACACAACCAGCCACCGAGGGAGTGGCCTTTTGGTCTTTTGGGAGGGGACACAGACACACACAAGCTGACAGAAGAGTCGCCCAGGTGGAGGGGAAGTCAACAGTAGCGCACTGCAGGCCCGGCGGTTAAGCAACGTGGGTGAGGGGGTGGAACCTTGGCCGTGGGACTAAACAACAACAGGCGCAAGGTCGCAGCTCGGAAATAGCAGCACACAGAGGCAAGGGAGCCTTGGAGACGCAGGCAGATTGGCGCGAGACGAGGGCAGGCTAGCCGGGGAGAGGCGATTGGGCGTCTAGGCGCGGGCAGTGATTGGCCATTGACGATCTGCACAAGATCAATACCACGGCCGACTCGTCACACCCATCACACAAGGACGGCACTGCGCCAGCCAATGGCGGCTGTCAACATCAAATCCTCGGGTCTGTGGCTGCAGGATAAGCAGGCCTCGCCCGGAGCGTCGAGTGGGTAGGTTTTTCCAGGCTGCTTTCCACTGCTACTGGCTGGCGGAGCCGATGCACTGCGTATACTCGGGTATTCTGGCGGGCGTGCCTACGGATCGGTAGGGATCAGAGGTGGTATTCCCATGCTAGCTCGCGATGTGCCATGGCCGCTTTACTATGTGCGTTGATGCCATGATCCATCAGAGCCATGCAGGTCATCATGTCGGCTCGACTGGCGCGCAAGAGGCTCATCCGCCTGGTAGACACTGTTGCGACGGGAAATGGCATGATTTCTCGGCGCACGATGGTTTTTTCTGGAAGACTTACGTTGTAACGACTTCGCTGTGCGTGGTCTACACCGCCGACGTCAAATACTACTACGATGGTATTGTAACTTCGGCTCCCCTCAAATGCCGGCCGAGGCCTACCTAGCTTAATCAAGTAAACCAAGTACGCCTGGGCTGCCCACCTCCAGTGCTCAACGCGGGGCCGCTTACTAGTATTACTCTATCTCTCTGTGTCTTTCCTTCCGTCCTCTCTCTCTCTTGTCACTGGGAATGAAATCGATGACCTCGCGACGGTCGGTGAGAGGGTGTGGACACCTGGTCAACAAGATGCAGTCTGCAAGGCATTCTCTAGCCCCGGCGGATACGCGCAAGAGGTCACACGGAAAAACAGGACTCTGCTCCCTCGAGAGAACGGCTACACCGCATGGGGACGTTGTTGGTGCTGCAACCCGTGTATCTCCGTCATCTCAATGGTCCAAGACGCTCGGAGTGGGGAGCGAATGTTGCAAGGTTTGGATTGCCCCGATTGCACTACAACGTGAGGTGGGCCTTACTGCCTGCCGTGGGCCGGCATGGTGCTAACCCCGAAGAGGCTAAAAAGACAAATAATCCCGGCTGAATAATCGCCTACGCTTGACCATGCAGCCCAGCATCCTGATTGGGCGATCCAGCAGTGCGGATCACATGATTGATCCAGGCAACAGCTCCGCTAACTCTACGGTGCAGGCATCGCTGTAAGCCGCCTCCTATGTACATGCAGATGATAAATGGGAGGTTGCATCAACCACCAGTCTGCCTGCAACGAGCTGAGGCTGAAGCAGCGTTGAACAGATTCTCTCGTCAGGTACACCAAGCACGGCCTCACGGGGATCAGCCATACTGAGGTCATCGACTGTCAAAGCTACTCTAGCCGTCCAAGCGGCCAAGTCCATGATACCCGTCTAAGAGCAGCGTTCATCCAGTCCCAATCCCAGTCCCAGTCCCAATCCCAGTCCCAGTCCCCTTCCCCGTCCCCTGTCCAACTGCTCAACTACACGATCAGTTTTCTACACGCTTTCCTATCTGGTGCCTAGAGAGCCTGCTTCTCGGCAAAAAGTGTGTAGTCCGCGTCTGTGGGGACTTTCTACACCCTCTTCTCGCCTGCCGCGCCTATTTCAATCCCTCTACTTCTACTTTCCACATCCGGTATGTGTCTGCGTGCGGTCCCCCCGTCATACTACTTACAATTATTGGTCCCGTGGGCCTTTTCCGCTCTAGAAAATGCCGCCGGGCGCTTAACTTGCACGCACTAACGCATGGTTGCTCCAGTCGTAGTATCTAGGATTAAGTTGTGTCCTGTCTGTCGCCATGGCTTCCATAGACGTGCCCGTGAACGCGAATCTTGTCAAGACCGTGACCGAGTATGTAGAGGCGTACATGGCCAACTACGATGGCTCTCATGATTTCAATCACATCAAGCGCGTGCTGGGCCTCGCCAAGCACATCCACGCCCACGCCCCCCATGCCGCCGAGCGGGACCCGCTGGTCGTCATCCTCTCGGCCCTCCTCCATGACGTGGGCGACAGGAAGTACCTGAAGCCGGGCGAGGACGCCTCGTGCCTGGTGCGGGATCTCCTCGTCTCGTACGGCGCCGCCGAGGAGCTGGCCGCGAAGGTCCAGGCCGTCTGTCTCGGCGTGAGCTACTCGAGCGAGATCAAGGATCCCGCCCGCGTCCGGGCGCTCATCGAGTCGCTCCCCGAGCTCGCCGTCGTCCAGGACGCCGACCGCCTCGACGCCATCGGCAGCATCGGCATCGGCCGCGTCTTCACCTTCACCGGGGCCAGGACCAAGGCCTCCATGGACGACTCGATCCAGCACTTCCACGACAAGCTCCTGAAGCTGCAGTCCATGATGAAGACCGATGTCGGGCGGCAGCTCGCCGAGGAGAGGACCCAGCGAATGAGGGAGTTCCTCGGCTGGTGGGGCGAAGAAGCAGTCTTCGCTGGCGCAGACACGATATCTGCGCCCGCCTAAGTCCACTCTACCTTATACATAGTTGCTCCTCTCATATACATTACATAGACATTGTTGAGGCATGGATAGGAAGATTAAGCTTGCATAGGAGCGATCATCTGATTCGTTGATATAGACATAAACACAATTGATAGTCAATCAAAAGCCCAAAGGGTAGTTAATATTGCTAACACAGTTCACTACAGACGCAACATTCATCGGCTCTCGTCTGTTCATACAATTCCTTGTACAGACTGCAGAGCACATTGCTATATCTATAATATTGAGATGAATGACTAAGAGAAGTGGTCGAATAGGTTTGAGTGCATGGTGAACAACAGTCTATCTTGTTTGTATGAGGATAAAGTAGTAGCCTATCATAGGGTCAGGGGATCCGAATCCAGGGTTAACATAGGATTACTGCCATTTGGCTTATGGCATTAACGAAGGGCATGATACTATGTACCCCTGGCGTGAACTTCTAAGTAGACGGAAGAGCTTAGATATTGGTACGTTTGAAATAATATTCATATTTCTCCATTTTTGCCTAGGTAGGTATGTATGTCGAGTCGATGAGGCTTCTTAAGCTGTATCAGGGGGTCCACCCAAAGTCACAGTTTGCGTAATTCCTAGCATCCACGTGTTTATTATGATAATATGCACCTTGGGCGTCAGTTCACCTTCATGACTAGCCTGCGAATTAATCTGGTCCCCTTTCACTGAGAGCAGAGGCTCTCCTTTAACGGCGACGCGGTTTTATATGAGCCGAAGCGGGCATATCTTAGAATTAGGCATTTGCGATGACAGTCTCGAGTGTCTCGAGTGCGTTATTAGCAGGCACAGCTCACCCCCATGGTATCACCAAGTCGGCGGGCTCCAATAGATAATCCCGCCAGCGCGCCGTATCAGCCTCCCTGGAGGTATCAACGGTACCCTCTACTCCCCGCGGACCGACAGACCAGACCCCGTCTTCTACCATCTCTCGCCAATGGTCAAATAGGCGCTCCAGCCGCTGAGGGGCGGCAGTAATCGCCGCCGAAGGGTTTTGTCTCCGTGCTGGGACAAGCCGGCCACCATTCCCCCTCAGCACAAACGACAAACGACCCGTCGCTCGTCCGCGCGTCCGATCCGTCTCGGCCGTCTGAGCCGTAAGGCAGGAGCAGTCAGAACCCCCTCCTCGGCGACATGGGAGGCGTCGGCGTTCGGTCGACTCGCTGTAGACGCTGGTGGAGACCCGGGACCGCACGGACGAGGAGGACGGATGGCCTCGGCTGCTGCGTCGTACGCGGTGAAGAAGTCGCTGCTCTCGCAACGCAGGAGGAGGTATGGCGCGGCCTGAGGCCACCCAGGTGCAGTGCACGAAGGTGGTTGTGGGGAGCGGCGCATCGGGCATGATCCATCCCGTCCAGGTCGGTGCGGGGTGGGTTATCTTCCGTCACGAGCAGGCCGCTCACATCGGGGAGTTTTCGGACATCCATGGTCACCGAATCATGGCAGAACTCTCGTCTTGAGGTGAGAAGCCATTTGAGGTCTGGCTTGGTTCGAACCATCCTTGTCACCTACGCTACTTACCCTGGGTACGTTCGAAGATGTACGGTTTAAATATACTGAAGATATCCCATGTTGCGAAGTCACCTCGCCAAACAGATGAATGAGTATCCTTCAATGTTTATAGATCTGGGCTTGATTGAGAGTAGAAATGGCCATATAAATGAATAGTACATGCATACAATCCGTTTTCAATTCATCTTCTGAGCGACCTTTTGGGGGGTTTCAAAGTTATTATCGCGGGCACCCCAAATCCCTCGTACACGGCCTTCTATGCTGTGTAGTTTCCTTGACATATAACTGAGGAGATACAGGGGCACTATTTTTTTTATAGTTTTATTTTGGAATGTTGTGCTTCAGCATTTATCGATTCTCGCAGGGTCATTTCACAACACTCGCCCCGGGCGACCTTTTCAACGATACCGGAGACTTCAATGCTGAGAACTGTTTGTGGATATATAAGAGCACTGTGAGATACTCAGGCGTAGAAATATATCAGTACCGCTATAGTAATCGGAGAAGAAGCTACAGATATAATCGTGAGGCAGTTCAGGCTGGATTGGTGAGGAGGCTATCCAGGAACAGAGTCTGGCCACACTGCACAGCACGGTTGTGTACACTTAGCCAAGCCCTCATTTCGCCTGAGGCAATATTCCATTGGGGAAAAGAGAAAACTCCCAGTTGGATACGGTCAGCCTATGCCCGCCGAACCAATCACGAGAGCTGCGAGACGCAATAGATTACCGGCATGACAGGTTCCTTACAGCTACCTAGAGTAGGATATTGGAGGTGGCCTGTACAACAGTACAACAGCGCCGAGGCGACCCCTCATCGAGCCGGCCTATCAGCTGGTTGCGCCGTCCGGCTTACAGCTTCCTAACACGACCCAGCCACTCGCACCCATGCAGATGGATGCACACCTCGGGGACAACTCTGGAGGCCCGGACCTCGTCTCCAACGCCTATCCGCGCCCTGGACGACTGCGAGTTGGTTCTGGCCGTTGGCTGAGCCACAAGCCTCTGCAGATAGTCAGGCAGCCGGCGCGCTGAATGGGGGGGTACTTAGCCTACCTGGTATTATTTCATGCGCCGTGCTGCCTTCAGCCTCCAATTGCAAAGTCGGCGTTGTGGATGTTGAGCCCGCGATGAACAGTGAGCCCCTGATCTTCCTCAGATACACCGAGAGCTCCCATCCCTCGCGATCTACACTGGCCCGGGCGATTTTGTAGTGGTGTCGGTTGGCATTCCCCCATCCCAATCGAACCGCGACCCCGCCCCGGCCTCCATGCACGGTATCATCCATAACACGGCCGGGATCCTGTAATATACCCCTCGCCACCCTCAGATGGCGGCTCCCTCAACCTCGGTCTTCCTCCTCCTCCTCTTCATCTGGCGCATCGCGCCAGCCCTCGGCGCGGTGCCCCGCTTCGGGGTGGTCGACCATGCGACACTGCTCGGCGCACCAGCCGCGCCGGCGCAGCCAGCGAGTCCCAACCCGGGGTATGTCCTGTCGGGCCACGGGCTCGCCGCGCGCCAGCAGATCACCTCGTGCCGGCCGGGGGAGCACAGCTGCGTCGAGGCCGGGGCGCCGGGCTACTGCTGCCGCAACGACCAGTACTGCTACCTGGACCAGGACTGGCGCACGCGGTGCTGCGCGCTGGGGATCCAGTGTCCCGGTTCGCTGTGCGACGCCGACACGCTCTACTGCAACGTCACGTCGTCCGCCACCGTGGCTGTCACCACCGCCTCCGCCGGGCAGCGGCCGGGCAGCGTGGTGACGTCCGTCGTCTCGCGGACCACGGCCGCCTCGTGCTGCAACCGCGCGTGCTCCGTGAGCTCGTACTCGTGCGAGGCCACGTTCGGCGGGCATTGCTGCTCGTACGGGTACAGATGCGCCTTCACCTCGCTGTGCATCGCCGACCCGGTGCCGTCGACCGCCACGTCCGCCTCGACCAGCGGCTCCGGGGTGCCGCCCGGCTGCGCCGCCTCGCAGGTTGCGTGTGGGGCGGACGGCGGCCGATGCTGCGACGTGGGATCCGCGAGCAGCGCCGCCCTGTCCGTTGGTGCGAGGGTCGGCATAGGCGTCGGCGTCGCGCTCGGCGCCGCCATCGCCATCGCCGCCGTGACTTGGTTGTGCATCCGGCGACGGCGGCGGGAGGCGGGGACCACGGGCACGAACGCATCCGCGCACGACATGAGGGAGACGACGGCGGGCGCCAACAGCGCCAGGTCACAAGCCGGGACGGCGGGCGCGGGCGCGGACCCGGACCAGGGCGACTCCCTCCTCGTGGGCCCCATGACGCCCTGGACGTATCGCTCGGGGTTCTCGGACGGCAGCGAGCAGGAGCACAACTACATCGGCCCGGAGGCGATAGACGGGCCGTTTACGGACCGGCGCGCCGACGGGGAGAACGGCGGCTATGACGCCGGGCTGGCCACCACACCACCGGCGGCGGCCCCGCTGCCCAGCGATGGGCCCGGCCGATTCTTCCATCCAGATCATATCATGCGGCCGGTGGAGATTGGCGGGGTGGAGGCGCAGAAGACACCCGACGGTGACGCGGGGGACGGACCCCTGGCTAGTACGAGTGAGATGGCGGGCCACGACGAAGATACCACCGCAGGCCGCTTTGAACTTGTGGGCAGTCCGGTGACCCCGTCGCCTCTGGACGAGTCTACCAAATAAATAAAGGACCTGCCTACCTATATTCGCGGTCTCAGATTTAGGCATGCATGGCGGCGCATTAATGGTATAACGACGGTGGCATACGAAAAACACACACGGCACGGATTAATGGGTAATAGGTTAATGGGTAGAGCGTTGATAAAACATTGGATGGGTTTATACATTCTCGGGCAGCCTTTTGTAGCTAGCTAGTCACATTTGAACGGAAGCCAGACGTTTTTTGCTCTTATAACCAACCTTTCCCCCCATTCCCGACTCGAACAAAATCCAAACAAAGCGACACAAATTATTTATACGCCCCCAATTCGCCCTTTTTTCGCCAGACAAACAAAAACAGCACACCTAAACAAACGCCAGCTAATTTGATCTCGTGAGAGGATTTGTTGTACATTAGTCATTCAGCATGACGGAGATATCTCAGATCCCAGCCCGTTTCTTTTTTCTTCTTCTTCATGATTGAGCTGTTCCCCCTCCAACGTGGTCAAGTAGTAGAACGAGGTGATGACGAGAATAATCGAGACAAAAAAAAAAGAGGGAAGCGCACGTCCGCGAAACTATGACACGGCGCCGTTGAACAGCGTGTTCTGCCGCAGGTCCTTGACGAGCTCCTCAACACTATTGAGGTGTCTTCCGAGCAGGGCCTGCTTCTCCTCCTGGGTGCGGGTAGCGCCGTCGCCGGCGGAGCGCGGCCTGCCATCGCCGTCCACCCTACCACCACTAGCCGTCGAGGAGGAAGAGGAGAAGGCCTTGGCGAGCTTGCTGGGGCTGCGCTGCAGCAGCAGCAGGTCCGGCCCGGCGGAGGCGCTGGGGATGGAGGGGGTCTCGGGCATGAGGTAGAAGTAGAGGAACTCGATGAGCTTGAGCTTGACGTCGCGGCTGGTGCCGCGCGACCGGAAGAGCGAGGTCACGGCCAGCAGGCCGTCGAGCGCCTCGAAGGTCCGCGTGTTGCGCGGCGCGTCCACGAGCGCCGTCACCAGCGTCAGCAGTGTCGCCGACTGGATCGCCGGGCAGAAGTCGGGCTCGATGAGGTCCAGGAGGAGCTATTTTTTTTGTGGCGTCATGGTTAGCAAGGGAGCGGTGATGATTACGTCTCATCTGGGGATCGCGGGAGAGAGTATGTGTGTATGTATGTGTGTGTGTATGTGTGTGTGTGTGTGTGCGTGTGCGTGTGCGTGTGTGTGAGTGTGAGTGAGTGTATGGTTGGTCCATGTGAGCTTACATTCATGTACATCTCCCGGGAGAAGAGGCCCTTGCTGGGCGGGTGGAGCAGCATGACGCCCTGTATGAGGTCCAGCGCGCTGAGGATGAGCAGGTCGTTCGAGCCGTCGCCGCCCTTGGCGAGCAGACGGTCGAGCGTGTTGACGAGGCGGACGGCGACGTTCCACTCGAAGCCCTCCTGCAGCTTGAAGAACTCGTAGAAGGCCGGGTCGTCGGCGAGCTCGGCGAGATCCCGGCCGCGCGGCGTCGGCGGCGGGGACTCGTGCATGTCCCGCCCCGTGTCTCCTCCTCTGGTGGTCACCGTCGAGGCCCGCCGCTCCCTGCCCGCCTCCCGCCGCGAGAGGCAGATGTTGGCGAGCAGGCCCTCGACCTGGCGCAGGCCTTTCCTGATCTTGACGCCGTCGTACGAGGACAGGTTGTCGAACGCGAGGGAGAGCAGGCTCTCCATATTGATTGGGTAGCGCGGCGTCCGGAGGGTTGAATAGTGGCTATTAATAGAACACAAGGTTGCCAGAGCCGGAGTGGAATTTGGGTTTTTGCAGTGTCGGGCAAGAGTGTTAATACAAGAAGAAAGAAGTACCTAAAGAAAAACTTGGGACATTGCAGAAAGGGTATAAAAGTCCTAGAAGAAGGTCATTTAGGTAAGGAAACGCCAGCACAATGCTCTGATGTCAGACGCTTTTGGATCCATTGTGTTCAGCGCACGGGTATACACAGCGACCCAACCGCCCAAAACGGCTGGTTAACACAGCAACGCCGTGTGGTTGACGCCTTGGCATTCACACTCTAACGTGGTGGTAGATCAACTGACCATCATGGGCTTGGCATCTAACCTATTACAGAAAGGTGGAGAAAAAACCTACCTGAATTGACGGAACACATTATAGTCAATTGAA